>JAWQFJ010016693.1:27500-132528 GCA_034096865.1 Theodoxus fluviatilis | reverse complement strand
AATGATGCATCTAACAGATACCTATCACTGGAGTAAAAAGAAATTTGTCACGTGGCTACTGACCAAAACGACCTGAAGAGCTGTACAAGAGATTCCTCTGTCTCTTTTCTGAAATTTTCTTTCTTTTTGAAAGTATGAATCAACTCCTGGTCCCATTGTATACACAAGTCCTCACCTCACAGAAAGAACTCATGGATGATACAACATCGGCTTTCACCAAAGTGCAACAGATTGGCATTCCATGGGATACAACCAACATATTAAACCAAAATTACCATATATTTATCTAACCTTTATTTCTCTCAATATTTCAATGAGAGCACAAGTAATGCCATGTGATATAGATACATGTGGAGGCACCTGAAAGCATGCATCTGGCAAGTTGAAAGTGAAAGACTCAATAGAGCAGCACTGCAGGAGCATAGGGCAGCCCACTAAAGTTTAGTGTGCAGCTTCACTGTGCTCCATCATTCAGCACCAACACTTGTGCTACCTCACCACCCAGGCACCATACCCTCAAGACTGCATTATTAAGTCAAAAGCACAACTTTCAACACATAGCCTTGCATTGGATAGAAAATTCAGGCCTATGCAACAGACCTGGCATGCACTCAAGATAGAGATGTGACGTCACATGATTGAAATGTGATTGTTCTGGATTGACCATGGTGCTGATCACAGACCCTGGGCCTCTGTGAACAACCACTTTTCATGCACCTCTCTCATGTACCACTCTGTGGTGTCCGTCTTGAATGCATGCCAGAGTATGACCCCAAATTCCCTGATTTACAATACAATAATAATTGTTCATAACTGCCATTTCTTCATGTGTAACATTTAAGTTGAAAAAAGCATTGTCTAAAAACTTTCAGCTGATGCATTCATGTGCAAAAAAAAGCAGATATTTTGATACTGACTTTGGCAATTATATGCCGTTTCCAACAAGTGCACAGCAGGCCACAAAATTTGACCAGAAAGGGAGATGAAAACTGGCATTATGAGATCACAATTTTGATAAAACTGTTCATTATCAAAGTGCATCACACCTGGAAAGGAACACTGGGAAATGCATGGGAATTTTCTATTCACTTCGCATAGTAAACTTGCATGTTCAACTTGCATTATGCAATTTCCTATATACCAGAAGCATTTATCGAAAATATTCAGCTGGAGAAATTCACAAAATGATAACATGCACTTGCAGATTCAAGGGATAGGAACTGCTCGTTGTATGTGAGACAAAACACTGGATACAATGATTACTTCTGTTACTCTTTAGATACTCATGAACCTTGTTGCACAGTTAGGCATCTATTAAAAGTTGGACCTGAAGGCACGTGGAAGTATCAGGCATTCATTTCCTTACTAAGTTTCATGACTGACAGAATTTCATTGCATACATTTTAGTTTTGTAGACCACACACTTCACTAGCAGATATTATGTCTAGCACAAGAAAAAATGCTTCTGATGGCTCCAACATTCGTTGAAATGTATTCATGTGAAAAGATTCGAACAGTTAGCTTAATATAGGCTACTAAATGCTTGACAATCATGTTCCCATGTATGAATGCACTAAAAGACACTGCCACAAAACAATCAACACAGTCAAAATCTTTCTAAGCATCACATGGGAGTTGTCTGTCAGTAACAATAAGATACAAGCGACATGAAAGTTAGCATGAATAAACTTCAGCAGTGTACTTTATGAATGCAAGTACACGGTTGTCCTGTTGGCTATACAGCAGCAGAAGCAAAATGCTCATGAAAGTCTCAGCAGTGTTCCTCTGTACTCTATGCAAGGTGAGCATCTTTAATACATGACTAGGCAGTTGGCATAAAGATCTCCCCCTTTTCTCCTCCCTCCCTTGCTCTGCCTCCTCTGCTAGCTAGTAACTCTTCCTCCTCTGCTAACTCTACCTCCTCTGCTAACTCTTCCCCTCTGCTAACTCTTTCTCCTCTTCTTCTGCCTGCACCTTCTCTGCCTCTCCAAATCTTATTTATTTCTTTCCAAGATTCTCCTGATCCTCTGACATATTATTTTACATCTCTTCATCCTCCTATAACCCCTTCTCATCCATCAGCTCCTCCTTCTCCTTTTTTTTCTTCCTGCTCCTCTGCAAGTTCTCCCCATAACCTTATTCAGTGACACTCTTTTCTAGCAATTCAACCTCCTTGCTGGAACACTGCTTACTTAAAACTGAGAGGAAACAAAACAAAACATAACTTAACTAAAATCACTTGGGCGAGTCAACTCTCTGTCAAAAAAGATCAGTTTGTAAACTGGTACAATGTTCTCGCTGCAACCAAAAATGAGAAATGTTCACCATCTTCACCTTAACAATAAGAATTCTTACTCTTTAACACTTCACAGAGGAGGTACAGATCTATCCAAGGTGGGTCACACAAATCAAGGCCAATATTATTGCACAATGTGTAAATGTACAACATCACTTATCAATCAATAACACATCAACTTAAAGTTAATCAAATGAGCAGATTTCTATAAATGCATATTTCACGAAACTAAGTCACTGTTACTTTTTAAAATCAATCTAAAGTGTTTTCTTCTTAAATCAAATAAATTGCCAAATATCATAAATCCAAATGGCCTAGAAACAATTGTTCAATGGCAAAAAACAGATTGGGGAAAAGCTGCAGCCCCCCCCCCCCCCCAAAAAAAAAACCCCAACAACAACAAAACCAACAAACAAACAAAACCCCAAAACTGAAGACACAAAAATAGTGCTGAAAGTAATCAATACAAAACAAGGCAAATCAAAATGTTCACCAATAGTTGACTGATAATATCAAAAACAAAATTTAAACATTAAATAAATGAGCAGTGTCAGTGAGGCTTACACACTTTACAAATGTTTTTTCAATGCAACCCCTCTGTGTGTGTGCATAATTGTTTGCAAGCATGTTTACATGTATGTGTCCAAGCATGCATGCATGCAGGTATGTGTAAAAAGTATACCCAAAATATGCACTGAGCTTTCCAAAAAGTGCATTTCCATGAAAGTGAATATAAATGCTGACAGGCAAATGCAAGCAACACACTTGTGTATTGCAAACATCTAATCAAAGAGGCAATCAAGCCTTAGACCCACAACAATCACGTTACAGTAAATGAGTAATGGATAAACAACTTGACACACCAGCACAAACACTGGGAGGGAAGGACAACAGATATCACACCATACACAAGTTTGGACCCAGACAGCAAGTAAAAATGGAGGACGTTTCAACATTATCTTTCTCCTCATCCAACTTGCTACTTTGGCATGGCTGACAAAAATTGAAAGAGATAGCACACCAAAAAAAAACCCACCCCCCCACACACAAAATCCACTCACTATTCAGGTTCTACAGAAGCCCTCAAGTGCTCCCACTTTAATCCTTGTTCAGGGCTTCAGATAGTTGGGACAGAGAATTCCCCTCATGATTCAGTTGTAATTGTATCATTTTCAACCATTACGGAAAAATTCTCATAATGGTTTTCCATGAAGAGTTCAGTAGCATGGCATATTTGTTCATAACTTCTGAGATTCATAATCAGAACATTCTTCAAGACAGAAGATTAAAAATAATAGTGTAATGTAGTAGCAGTTAGGAAGTAATATAAAATTACAGAAGAAAGGGACAGCTGATTCAATTTCACAAGAGTTGAAATGAATGACAGACATGCCATGGGGTGTTGACAAAGAAACTTTTAAACTTCTTCATCAGGAAAAGTTTTTAAGAGAGAGAGAGAGAGAGAGAGAGAGAGAGAGAGAGAGAGAGAGAGAGAGAGAGAGAGAGAGAGAGAGAGAGAGAGAGAGAGAGAGAGAGAGAGAGAACGAAGGAACTTTATTTTACAAGGGTAGTGAATTAGGCAGTACTGCCTTTCTTACATTCAGCCCTTGAGGCAAAATATTCAAATGTGGTAAGAGAGAGAGAGAGAGAGAGAGAGAGAGAGAGAGAGAGAGAGAGAGAGAGAGAGAGAGAGAGAGACTCCTGAACTCTGAACCAAGACAATGCTGAGGAAAATGCACTCAAAGATGATATGAAATTTTTTATTCATTTAAAAATGTCTTAATATTTGGACTCTTTCACTGGATTCTTCACAATCCAACACAAAACGACCAACAACCAAAGTCTGAGGAACATGGCTCTACTGAGCTGCATGACTGTTCCATGGCTTGACCTGATTGGTGCATTTCTACAACACAGTTTTCAACTTGCATGAAATGAGCACAAACAACCTCTAGTCCTGACTGTCCAGACAGCCACTGGAATGGCCATAGAGACAACTGGGAACAACAAGGGAGCCTAAAACTCATCCCACACATCAACAGAATTGCTGAACTAAACAGTTTTGCAGAAACTGCAATTGGCATCTTTATGTTTTCATTCATCTCTTTCCAACCTTAGCCATCAGCAAGAAGGTATAAATGGGGTGAAAAACGAGCAAGTAAGCAAACAAACAAAGTCACCCCAAAACCCCACCAAAAAAAATCCACCAAACGCGCATTTCAAACTCCTCAGCTTAACAGTTTCTTAATAATTATAATGAAGTGAGGTTGGGTTTCACTCTTCAGGCATCCAGATATCCTGGTAAAATAGTGAACTCTTTTTTAAATCAAAGTTTACAAACTACATCTACCTGGACAATCAGCAGCCATCTGACAAACTGTACATCCAATAGATCATCTGTCAAAACATTTATATTCATGAAAGGTATAATGTAAATTGTGACAAGTTTAAAGACTAATTTCCTCCAGAGGATTAACATATCTCTAGTTTCTTGACTTCTGCTTCTATCTTTTTTCCCTTGCATCAGCTACCCGAAAAACTGACACTTGGAATGAGTATTCTACCAACACCAATATAGACATTCAATTTGCAGCCTAACAAATCTGTAAGGACAATGAGCTCTGAAAGAAACAACGCCCTATGGTTCCAACAGGACACACAGCATCACAACCATAGATGGCTGCAGTTTCCACAGCTAAACATACTCCCATACTACAAGTGAAAGGAGGCTATCACAACACTTGCCCTACCCAGAGGCAGGGAAGTCTAATGATATGATTTCGAAGTTCGATGTGTAATAATAGCAAAACATCACTCCACCATCACCACCATAACCCTTGTCAGGCAGTGAATGCAACAGTTGAACTAGCAAGTAACTGAGAGAGTATTTATCCAGGTAAACTCCTAAAATCATTCCAACATCTTCACATATGGAGAGAGATCGTTCCAAAGAGTACAAAACAAAAACTAACCAAAAAACACTTTAAACACAACACCCCCCAGCTTTTTTCTCTATCCCCACATTTCATTTTAACCATGAGCAAATGTCCATTGTTTGCATAAATCTGCCTTTTAAAAAAAGGTGATCAGCCACATCACCATGAAAACCATGACTATTCATTCACACCAACAGCTACTAGGTAAGGAAGACCCCATCCAAACGACAACAACACCACCTCCCACTTTTGCTACTTTCCTGTTCAATGCAAGCACACATGTGCATTTTCTGAAAGCTGAATGCCTACTCCCCAGTCTTGAAATAGGGAAGAGACTCGGAAAATGGGAGACTTACAATAACTGGACTGGCTTCTTCAGTCACAGGAAGTCAAGCGACATGATCCGCCATCCAGTAGATGTTTTAGGGAATCTGCAAACTGATTCCTACACCATCCCAGGATGCAGTGATGGGGAAGGGTAGGAATGAAGATGGGGGCAGAGGTTCACAGGCATAAGAGCCACTGCTTTTGCCTCGACACAAGGCTGTTTTATCTACAAGACCACTCTTAGAAATGGACCACTAAATTAGAGTCTGCATTCTACGTCTAACCCTCTCCTTCCTTCGTGTAAAAAAAAAATCACAACCATTTCTCCTGAAGATGTACATAAATGAACTCTATTATATATAATGAAAAATTTACCACAACTCACTTGTCAAATATTTCTTGAAACCTTATTTGTAGTATTAAGGAAAAACTTGAGTCATACAAAACACTGGATAGTGGAAACTTGTTTGATGGCCTCCAGATCTGAAAGGTGGTTTGCTTGCAAAATGCAATCAAAAGGAAACAGCAGGAGTCCATCCATGAAAGCTATCACTCACTGCATTTCCCACTAATATTTATTAAAAAAACAACCCAAAAAGTTGTGGTTAAGGCAACATGACAAACTAGACAGTACTCAGTACCCATTTACCTCTGCCAAACAAGCAAAACATCACAAGTGGTGACTGCAGACGACATTCAAACCCACTTGCTCACCCTCTCGATCTCAGGTGAGGCTAGGAAGAGGCTGAAAATAGGCCACCTTGTGGCTACAGTGCTGTACTGAGCCGATGACTAGGGGATCAAATTTCTGTACATGGTTCTAATTTCAAACCCAGATAACATCTAACATTTAATGGATTGCTCCTTGGGTGAAACCTTGACCTTGCACCCAATTTCATCAGAATCCGTTGTGAATTTTTACTGTTATTTTGCCAAATAATGAACAAACTTATACATGACTAAAACCATAGCCTCCTTGGCATAAGTAAAAAATATGGTTGGTAGGCAGGTCTGACTTTGTTAGTCAATTTATAAGGCGTACAGATTCAGACTGTGCACAATTGTGTGTATATGTGTGTCTTTGAAGATATGTAATGTATACAGTAATTTCATCTTAACATAAATGAACATTTCTCTTGCTGAAAACAGTTTTTAAAAATCAACTAAAATTGGGAAGATGGGACAGCACAGTTTGTTGTGTACCTTTGATTTCCTTTCAATCCCCCACCCCTCCAATCAAAAACAAAAAAAGGAAAAGTGTTTTTGTGTGTGTGTTTGGTCAAGTTACCGTAACCACAACTCCCCCCCCCCCCCCCCCCCAATCTGTATAGCATGCATGAACATTATTTTCCAATATCATACATCTTTCCCTATCAATTATTTGTTGTCAGACCCTTTAAATTAACAAAATCTCTCAATTCAAGCCTCATGTTAACGCATCCTACAAGTCACATGCATTCTGAACTCTTATGCTGACATAGCTAAAAGTCAGTGCAATCTTTCATTGTCTGCATCATAGAAGTTTCTTACTTCTATTCCAGAATTCTAATCTCCATGTATAGTGATAATAGGCATATTTCAGCATTCCATGTCTAATACTCCTGGAGAATGCTGAACAAAAGAGAAGCCTGATGAGCAGTCCCTAGATCTCAAAAGTCTCTCAGTTCTGCAAGTCCCGTGTTCCTGGAAATCTTCCATCCTGACAAACTCAACATTTGGAAAATGTTCTGTCTTATGATTGCCTGTCTACAGCATCTGCTGTTCCCAAAAATATCTCATGTAATCCTGCAAATCCTCAGGCCTAGTTGTTTGAGAATTGCTCCTGCAACTTCTTGGGCAGTGGCTGTCTCCACATCTCTATCTCCAATCTGTATCATTTCTTAGCAGTTGTTGCTATTTCCGTGAGCAAAAACCCCCCACAAATCATCAGATCCTAAAAATACCCAATCCTGGTGGTTTTTTGACTGCTACTAAGATTTCCATCTTTCTTTGTCCAGCCCCCCCACCCTCAATCCTTGAACTTGCCTCTCCTGGTAGTTTCCTGACTGCTAATGTAAATCCCATATGAAAAAAAATGCTGATTTTGGGAGTCTCTGCACTGTTCCTGCAAACCTCCTGGTCCTAGAAGTCTGTCTCCACCCTCTCCTTCAGCTGGTTGATCTGCTGCAGCAGGCTGGAGGTGCTGCTGTGGATGGAGCTGCGGTGGAGGTCCCCATTGGGCTCATGCTCATTTGCCAGGTGGTAGTCCTCACTCCAGTCCCCATCCTCGTCCTCCTCAGTCAGACTGGTGAAGGAGCTGACGCGGGAGCTCAGTCCACAGCTGTACTCGGAGGCAGTCTCTGAGTATCGGTCCATCATCACAGTCTTGTAGTCCTGAATGGCCTCATGTAGCGACCACAGTTGGCACAGCAGTGACACATCCAGCTGGCGTAGATCCACCTGTGGAAGATGAGAGATCATGCCAGTGGTTTGGTGCTACAGCAACAACACTGATAATAGGGATGACTGCAAGAAATTAGGAAACTGGTTGAGATAAAAGTGTTGGTTTTCTATGGCGAGTCATCACCCACATGAGGGACTCAAACTGATTTTCACATTAATATTAACAAAAAAAGCAATAGAAGGTAAAAGAAAGAAGCATCGATGGTGCTTGTTGTTCTCCTTGCTGTGAAAGCAAGCCTATAATAACGGAATTCTTTTGACTGAGAAACTTGTGTGAGAAGTTGATGGGAGATTAATACTCTTCATGAGCATTATTACAGATACTGCTCTAATTCCTGCTCTGATCTCTTTCTGTTTACCAGAATACACTGACCCACACAGTCACCATGGACAGACTTAGACTGAGAAACTTACAATTCCTCTCACATCTGCAAATGCTGCTGGGGATATTTAGGCTTATTACAAATCCCAGAAGTTTGCAGATTCAAAGAGTTAATACAACAACTTAACAAGTCACAACTTAACAAGCCTGGGACACAATTTCTCAGTCCACCAACTTTCCAGTTTCCATGACAAAAAGTATACAAATGTTCTTGTTTTCTGTCAAACTCAAAGTTCCAGCCCTATGTCTTCACAAATCCAAACACATCCTACCCATGAGGAAGTAATATTTACTATCTGCTGGACTTTCAAAGATGCTAGTCACAATTTGCACCCTTACTTCAGATCACTGACAGACAGTATAACACAGACACACACTAACACACACACACACTAACACACACACACACACACACACTAACACACACACACACACACACACACACACACACACACAGCCACACACACACACACACACACAGAGTTTTCCTCATAATCTACTTAACCAAATCTTCCCCCACATGGGAGGCCACATAGGCTTCTCTCCCTTTCCGTTCTATGTTGCCTACAGCACATGACTCATGCATGCATCTTTGCATTCAATCTATCAAATGCCTCCTACATCAGTACATGTCATGATTAAATCACTTGCCTACCCATCCCAGCAGGTTCAGTCTCCACACCCTGCTAAATCTATCTGACTGACAGTCTTACACTTGCAGAAGTCACCTTTTGGTACAACTTTTTCTTTTTTCTTTAACACTGCATGAGAGGAGATGAAGTCGTACACACTGGTTTGTCATGGTCATCAAAGCGTAGATTAAGTCTGCTTTTCTATGCCAGTCTACACTTGCAACTACACAAGTTTACTGCTCAGTTTGCTGAATAAGCAGCAAACCACTTCAAGAAATCTCTCTGCTGAAAACTACCCTATCATGAACAATCAGATTTGCCTGTCTCTAGAAGGGCATACTGAACACAAGGTGGCATGCTGACACTGTTGCAACAAGTTCCTGTCAAAAAACAGCTTGAACAGCTTCATTGGGTCAACTCATTCTCCAATCCATCTTAGTAATATCTGCACACACACACACACACACACACACACACACACACACACACACACACACACACACACACACACACACACACACACACAAATTGTGTTTACGGCAATGTGTCACATAAAAAATAGGGTTAGAAGGTTGGCCTAAATAGTTCTTTCATAGGAGACAATATTGAGAATGCACACACACACACACACACACGCACACGCACATGCACACACACACACACACACACACACACACACACACACACACACACACACACACACCCATGTGTGTGTGAAAGAAATGTCACATATTCATCTGATCATAATTTCTCTTTTGCAGATTTTTTTAATTACTTGACTAGTCCCCATGGGGGAAATGGGAGAACACACAGTTTGTTGATCTTTAATTCCCCACCCCCATAATTAAACAAAGTTTAGGGTTGGCAGGAGAAGTTAGGGTTAATTGGGTTACCATATCCAACTTTTTTTCTTTCTTTTTTTTGGGGGGGTGGGGGCGGGCTTATCTATATTTGCTTGTAGTGCACACAACACACACATGCACACACACATACACACATACCGTACACGTATGTAAACTGTAAATGAAGGAGTCCTCTTAAAGTCTAATTACAGTTCTCTTAAATTAGTGTTAAATTTTCCTTTTGGAAAGCGCATACGCACGCGGCATGCACATCAGCGTGTGGAAAAGCATAGTTTTGACCAACGCTACACATGATACACTGTACACTTGGGAGTTCTCACGGAAGTAGGCCTGTAGTAGTGAAAATGCTACTTTTCACCACAGGGGGCTTTCCGTCAAGAAACTTGCGACAGAATTACATTAAAGAAATTTAAACTGATGATGGCTGAGCGTGCAGTGCTTTTGTCTACTTCAAGTGTTAATGAAGTGATTTGTGTCACGAATGCAAACTATTATCTAATTCTGGCATTTCTGCAAACGGCAAGAAGTGCAAACAAAGTATGGCATCGCCATTACAGAGATAACGTCATTTCGAGGCGACTAAACACGCAAGGCAGTACTAAATTTGTATACACGCTACAGTTTCCATGCTGCTCAAGCCATTCATTTATTATATTAGACTAGAGAATGTGTCGGAGGAGAAAAAGCCAACAACAGGAAAAGGAGCGAAGTCGTAGCGACTCACCATCTCTCTACGTAGCTTCGTCAGCGACGAATTCAGCCGGTTGAAAGGCGTCATGGCCCCATCAGACTGCTTTACATCAGCATTTGTTCTAGGCCTGTTTAGCTTGTCGGGCCCGTTCATGGCTGTTTGTTCGGTCACCGACTCCTTGGCAAGCCCTTCTAGCAAATTGGACTTGAGCGTGTGTAGCCGTTCAGTTTCCTTCCATTGCGAGCTGTCAGAACCGGCCAGCCCACTAAAACACCGCGGCAGAGGCGGTAAGCCAGGAATTGACGACATTGTCTAACTTTTCCTTTGTTACATAGTACCAATCCTTGCAGTTAGATGAAGAAAATGTTGCTATCACGACCACCTTGGATCTCAAACTTCAACAAGTTTTCGTCAACTCGGTGGTTCCATGATCGCCATCTAGTGAGCGTATCAAGGGAAACCACTCCACGCAGTGTATTCGTATGCCTGCACCCAGCAGCACCAATTTTATTTCATGGGTATTTGCTACTATTTACCCTTTTGGTGTCTCCAAACATTACAATGTCGATTAGTTCTTAACATTTCTCTAAACGTGTCTAAGTTCTTTCTCGCTCGTTTCCCACTCCAATCTTTATTTCACACCATAGTGGGGTGGGGGTGGGGGTAGGGCCGGTAATCTTGTGCAAAGTTTTGATCCCGGAGCAGGGCGCCGGGCGAGCAAAAGAGCAAAAAACACTTCCCTCACCCCCCACCCCTAAAACCCAGAAAAAATAAAAATTTAGAAATAAAATATTTATTTTTAAACACTTAAAAAAACTACGTCCTATATTAGTAACAAAATGTGCTGCCTGAAAGTGGTAATGATGACTATCAGAATGCGTCAGATTGGAATATTTGCAGTGAAACCCCCCCCCCCCCCTCCGTCTCACGTTTGGGCTGAGGTGAAGCACAACTAAAGGGTCGTTCTCCTGCCCCCCCCCCCCCCCCCCCCCGCTCTCACGTTTCGGCTGAGGTTTAAGCTCAGCTGTAGGGTCGATCGTGCCCCCTCCCCCCCCCCCCCCCCCCCCCCGCTCTCACGTTTCGGCTGAGCTCGAAGCGCTCCTATAGGGTCGTTGTTCGGAACACCCACCCACCCACCCCCGCTTTCACGTTTCGGATGAGCACTGGAACACCCCACCCACCCACCCGCTATCACGTTTCGGTTGAGCCATTTAAAACACACCCCCCCCCCCCCACGCTTTTAAAAAAAAGTTTGGAAAACACCCCCCCCCCCTTGATTCACCAATAGTTGCAACCGCTTGGGGCGCTGCATTTTGAGCGTCTTGTAACTTTGAAGAGCAAAAGCTCGGCATGAGCTATCTTTGTGTAACCTATAATCTTTGGTTAAGATAATCGTGATCTGTAAACGGGATCATAGAGAAGAATGAATTGTCCTTTCCGAGCATATGTATATGGTTACTCAATATTTACTCATTCAGCTTTTATCCCTCCAGGTTTACTGGAGGTCCTACAGACTTTATCCCTCCAGGTTTACTGGAGGTCCTACAGACTTTATTAGTCTGTCTGTGTGTGTGTCTGTCTGTCTGTCTGTCTGTCCCGTCTCCACGGCCTATATCTCAAAAACTACTGGACGGATTTCCTTGAGATTTTGCACACTGACTGGAAGTTAGGTCCCATTCAATATTATCAAATTTTCAGAATCGAGGTTTGAAAAGAAAGTGACTTTTTTACATTTTGGTGTTTCAATGAAAACAATTCAACAGACTCCATTTTGCAAAATCTGTGACGTCATCATTTGACGTCGTATAACGTGACGTCATTTGCGAGTAGAATTTTCAGGATAATGGATTTCGTACACTCCGAAGCACCTCCCTCCATAGTCAATAGATGTGAGAGCCTAATCGAGTCAAACTCTTTTCCTACGTTCACAAAACAGCATTTGGCTTCTTTGTATTATGAACGTCTACCAGCAGACGCAAAAAAGCGATACTACGCTGTGTTGGCGTCAAATTCATTCCATTTGTGAAACCGGTAAAGTATATGTACCATCTAGATCGTTGCCTTCGCTGGTTAAAAGCCTGGAATGAGGGTGAAAAGGGCACGATTCTAACGCACTTTAGCCAGGCACTCTCCAGCCATGAAAATAGACGCCGACACGTGACCCAGATTCTCGCACTCAGCTGCGTGATTCGGGTGTAATACTGCCAATAAACATCGTTAAGCTTAAGATTACACCCGAATCACACGGACCGTTAAGGTGCATGGAGTACAGTACCGGTCAAAAGTCACAACGACCACCGACACCGACCATTTCAGCCTTCTTCATGATGCGTTAGAATCGTGCCGTTGTCGTGGTGGAATCGCCTAGCGAACTAACTGAATGTCGACACAATCACTCGGCACTGTTGCACATTTGCAGTCAACCGTAAGATCTCGTACGACGATTTGATTCAAGGCCTAGTGCTAATTGTTTTGATGGTCTGGTCTCAGTGTCACAAAAATATGATGATTTAATCAATCCCTGTCCCGGAAATGTTGGGGACAACGACCATTAATTTTCAGCGTAATGACATCGAGTCAAACAGAGTTATCTATCCTACTTCAGCAAAACGCTTCGATGTTGAACCTCTACCAGCAGACGCCAAAATGCGATACTACGAGAAGAATATTGACGTTGATGGGTTAGATCCGTATGAAATACCAAACAGTTCATGCTATCATCCATTTTTCTACAATTTACAGTGCAAAATACGAACCACGGGGGTTTATGACAAGGTCGTTATAAATGCTTCATATACATACAAGTTTTCAATGGCACAGTTGGTAGAGTATTGGGCTCTTGGTCATGCATGACCAGGTTCGATTCTGTGCTGAAACTTTTTTTTCTTCTCTTTTTTCGAGGGGTTGTGGGTTCGAACCCGACCTGGTTTTTTGTGTTTGTGTGTGTGTGCGTTTTTTCCTCCTCTTTTCTCGAGAGGTTGCGGGTTCGAACCCGATCTTCTTTTTTTTCTCCAAAACCTGGAGGTTCAGCGCCAGCGGTTTTTATTAGTCTGTCTGTCTGTCTGTCTGTCTGTCTGTCTGTCTGTCCCGTCTCCACGGCCTATATCTCAAAAACTACTGGACGGATTTCCTTGAGATTTTGCACACTGACTGGAAGTTAGGTCCCATTCAATATTATCAAATTTTCAGAATCGAGGTTTGAAAAGAAAGTGACTTTTTTACATTTTGGTGTTTCAATGAAAACAATTCAACAGACTCCATTTTGCAAAATCTGTGACGTCATCATTTGACGTCGTATAACGTGACGTCATTTGCGAGGAGATTTTTTGAGAAGGGTGAATACGCCGTATCTGCGAACACTGTCGACAACTTCAAGGCTAGTACGTTAGACTACTTCTGGAAAGACAGCCCTACTATGTATAACCCAACCTGCTGCACCTAGACTGCATAATAGCCGCCACGCATGCAAGTCTAGCACTAGGAACTATTAAAATGCTACACAGCCTACCTCATAGAATTTTTCAAGTTTAAAAAGCTTGATGTAGCCACTGTTTACAATTGGCCCATGCACACGCTGCCATGGTGAAATCTCCGCAGTAAATCTGACCTAATTTCTGATTGGCCAAAACTACGAAAATGTGTCACGGGAAGTAACTCCTGTATAGTTTTGAATCATACAAATTCGCACTTTTAAAAGTCATTTTTCACTGTTTAATAGATACGATCGAAGAGGGAACTTTGTTGTTTTCAATCCCCAATACCATGTACTATCATAATATAATATGGGAACATCGTCCATATTTTGGCTGAGCGGACCTGTAGAAGGAGTTGTTATCCGAAGGCACGCCCTGCGGTCTATGTGTGATTCGGGTGTAATACTGCCAATAAACGTCGTTAAGCTTAAGATTACACCCGAATCACACGGACCGTTAAGGTGCATGGAGTACAGTACCGGTCAAGAGTCACAACAACCACCGACACCGACCATTTCAGCCTTCTTCATGATGCGTTAGAATCCTGCCGTTGTCGTGGTGAACATGGCTGACAACGGTCAGAATGATTACTTGCTTGGTTTTTTCCTTGTCAAAACTTGTTATACCGTCAGATTGTTACCACCATCAGATTTTCTGCAACTTTTCGAAGCGAATCTAGCCTAAAAACCTACCAGTTATGAATCGTGTTAACAGGATTGACTCGTTGCTTGTAGAATGACGGTACTCGGTAGCAGTACCACACACGGTGTGTGCGTGAATCACTGAATGAGTACGAATGCACATGTCTGGGTTGAACATCTATAATACACTTCCTCCTCTGTGTGACTGTGTGAGTGTTAATTCAGCGTCTATGACATGCCAAAGGAAAGCAAAACATGTCATAATAGGAGCTTCCTGAACCTATCCATCATGTTTAAAATATATGGTTGATTGTTCCTGGGCCGATAGCTTAGAATTGGATTTACATGCTTTACAAACACTCCGTCATAGCAATTCTCTAATGGCTCAGCTGGTAGAGCGTTCGACTCTTGGTCATGCATGACCAGGTTTGATTCTGCGCTGAAACTTTTTTTTTCTTCTCTTTTTTCACGAGGTTGTGTATTTTTGGGGTTTTTATGTGTGTGTGTGTTTTCCCCCTCTTTTCTCGAGAGGTTGCGGGTTCGAACCCGATCTTTTTTTAAATGCCAAAACCTGGAGGTTCAGCGCCAGCGGTTTTTATAGCAAATTTTCGTACCGGCCCTTAACTTTTGCGGACCAGTGTACTATATGTATTAATATATAGAATCTACAACAAATGCCGATCAGGTCAAGCACTTGACGTGCGGCCCGCTACTAATTAGAATCTGCTTCTAGAGATGGATTGGATGGATGGTGTTTCACGGGCCTACCATCACTAGAACAGTTTAGAGCAAACGCGAATCAAGTCACGGTATCCCTATAGTTATTCGCCTCTTAAAATCGCGTAGGGAGACGCGGTGGGTCATTTCTTATACCCCGAACCCACAGGGGGATGCTTCGAGAGAGACAAACCCTAATGTGTGACCGGGATGGGTAACACTCTTCCCCCCCCCCCCCCCCCCCCCCCCCCAGTCACTCGACACGCTGCCTAGACCTTTTGTCACTTGCAGAGCCTTTCATCTATTTCATCTAACATTGCTCTGTCAGTGGACGCTACTGACTTCGCACGCCCGGGGAGTAATGCCAAAGATCCGGCCGCGTTAAAACATGCAAAAATATTAATTAGATTAAAAACTAATCAAAAATAGTCATATTAGACTGTTTTAACGTATACTTTCTGCACAAAACCCACAGAAGATAAGTAAACAAACCTCACCGGTCGTATGTATCTAGATGGCTAGCAGACGAATAATCTTTGTCTCCACTGACAGAGCAATGTTGAAACGGACTATAGGCTCACATTTCCATGAACCAAATCTTTCGATTTCACAACGCCTGCTACAAAAAAACAAAGCCAAAACACCCCCATTATTGCAGCAAATCATTTTATTACACATTACACCGTAAATGTATTCACAAACATGATCGGAACGCAATCAGAAACGCGTCGACAAACAAGCACTTTTACATGTCTCTAAGCGTTGTGATTACTTCCCTTTATTCACCAATAGTTGCAACCGCTTGGTGCGCAACGTGTCTCGATCCTCACTACAAGCTCGGCATGAGCTATCTTTGTGTAACCTATAATCTTTGTCTTAACTCAGCGCTGCGCACTGGGCGTCAAAGTGAGTACCCCCCGAAAATGAACTTTCAAAAAGACTTTTTTCCGATTCTTAAATTCATAAAATAATCAGATGCAACAGTATTTTGTAAAACTAAACGTCAAACGATAGCCCAACCATCTATTTATCTTTAAGACAACATGCGTTTTGAAGAGAAAACAAAAAAGGTGTGTCTTCTACGGGCTTTGAAAGACAGGAGGAGTTAACACGTTTTGCAGGCAAAAACGCTGGTTTTAAGGCCTTTTTTCTCGGTTGACAGTGCGGTATTGTCCATATCTCGGTGTGTTTACAAGATACAGCAATGAAACTTGGCAGTCATAAAAACATTAAGTCTTTTGACTGGACGCTCACCAAAAATTATGTCAATACCGTATAGAGTAGACAGCGAAACAATTCCCATTTAGCTTTGCTTTTGACGCTATGTTTTCACTTCCACCCTTCATTCAAGTTCCACTTGCCTACATATAAGTCACTCATAATATATTTATATCGTTGCTCACAGTATACGTTAAATTCACCTCATGACTTCATGTGTTGGGTGGATTGTGTCCCTTTGACTGCATTTTTTTTCTGACATTTTTGCTGGTCTGTGGTGCTTGTGGTGATGATTGTGATGTGAGGTGTTTTTGCCTTGTTCTTGAGCATACTTGCTTGTGTTGGTGTTGTCTGTGATGTGCGGGGGCTGAGGTTTGCAGGGAGTGTGTGTGCGTGCGAGTGTGCTGTTTCTTTTCGTATGTATTTACCCCATCACATTATTTTTATGTACATGTATTCTTCTACTATGATTATTATTTGATTATTTTATTGCTGCCTTATAAAGTGTACTTGAATTGCCTGTTGTGAGACAAATAAAGTTGTATTATATTGTATTGTATTGTATTGTATTGTATTGTATTGTATTGTATGACTGAACACATAATGCTGAGATACTGCTATAGGGTCTTTGGCTGAAGTCTTGAGTTAAAACAATAGTTTCCTTCTTTTTGTTTGTAATGTGTATACAGTAGGGCGTTCAAGAGGACCTAGCGCTCGATTAAAAAAAGTAATAACAAAGATTGTGTATAGTATACACGATCTTTGGTGTGAGTTACTTCCCTTCTATCTACTTCCGGTTAAGCTCTCCATGCGGTCCTGAAAGTTTGTGTTCAGCGTTTCAAGCAAATTTTATGCAATTTTCTGCCTCTATTGCAACAATGGCTACTGATCTAAGGGAAGCTAATGATGTTCCACTGGAACTTAAAGATCGACTTGTGGCCTTTGATTCCGCTATTACTGATCTCGAAGAAAAATTGAAACCACTACTCACCGTTCCACCGAATGAATTAAACGACAAGGTAAGAAAGAGGCTAGATGGTCGTGTTTCACTGTTTGCTTGATTTTCCTCTCATTGATTGCACCAATGGTTGGTCCAATGCAGTGAAGTTCCATAATAAGTGCACCATAAGTTCATGTCAGCCATCATTTTCACAACTGGATGTGAAACTAGCACGTTGAGGATGTCGGAATGTACGTCCTTGTCGTTGTTTTCATCAGTTCATGAACTTCATGGGTCTTGGTGAGTGATGAAAGCCAGAAAGGTAGTTCTTCTTGTGTAAGTGGGAAAAAATTCCGCAGCCAGGCGCCAAGTGTGAGTCGTGATGTAAATATGGGACGGGTGAATTACACTTGTATAATATAATTGGGGCAAAGTGTGTTGATGTCAGAAACGCCATTTTCTATTTTAAACATTCCTATCATAAGCGTAACTCCATTGCTGGGTTCAAGTTGCAGAAGTAGGACAACGTCGTACGGACACAGGGTCTGCGCTTTTTAGTGGGCAGAGTGGCGCCTGGCTGCGGAAGTCTTACAACTTATCTACAATAGATACCAGTTCCTAGCACTAGCAGCCCACCCTCCAGTCCCCTCATGCATGAGTAAACGGTCAGCCCCTCAGCCTCTACTCGTTTGTTGAAACCATGGCTTTAGAGTAGACAGGCGGAGATAGGCGAGTATGCTTTGGGGTTGGACGATGTGCAAGACGCAGTGCCGTGGTTCTATACCTGAGACGGGAAGAATCTGGGTTTATTTAAATACATATATTATAGTCATCCCTATTATCTACATTATCTGTGAAGTTCTGCTCAACCCATTCCAGTTAAGTATTATGCATTGAGCCACTAATCTTCTGTTACATAGTCAATGGGTGGTGATATGTAATGCATTCGCTGGTAGCATGTTACAGGCATTAGGGCTTCTTAAGGCATTTGCAACTGATTTCTGACTGTGGCAGTGGATATGTCTTTGTTGTTCTGTCCATGAAAAAATTTCTGTCTGTCTGTCTGTCTGTCTGTCTGTCTGTCTGTCTGTCTGTCTGTCTGTCTGTCTGTCTCTGTGTCTGTTTCTCTCTCTGTCTCTCTCTGTCTCTCTCTCTCTCTCTCTCTCTCTCTCTCTCTCTCTCTCTCTCTCTCTCTCTCTCTCTCTAGCTCTCTCTCTAGCTCTCTCTCTCTCACACACACACACACTCTCTCTCTCTCACACACACACACTCTCTCTCTCACACACACACACACACACACACACACACACACACACACACACACACACACACATCATATTCATATTCCTCATCCAGTGGGTTTTTTACATTTAATTTTTTGAATGTGTATGTACTGGACAGCTGTAACTTTATGAAAGTCACAAATAACTTGATGTGTTGTATTTTCTGTTTGTTATTCAGCTGATGTTTGTATGTGTTGATTTACTTTACAAAGCTGAAACCTTTGGACAGTGCGAAGGTTGACCTGCTCTCAGGATATGCTGTCAACTCCCTGTTCTGGAGTAAGTTTGCCATTTTAACACCACACATTCCTGTCTTTTTTATATAACTCCTGCTGATCAATGCAAGTATGTGGATCAATAATTAATCATATTATGCAGGAATCTGATGATGATGTGACCAAAATACTGCTAGGAAGAGAAAGATCACAGAGGGCTGACAAAGAAATCAAAGGCAATAATTCTGGTAAATGAAGCACAACAATATTATACCACTTGGGAATATTACAAGTTAACATTAGAAATGAGTGTTCTTTCTTATTTTTACTTCTGTGTAGTTGACTCAAAATACTTGCTAACATGCTGTTTTTCAAAATAAGCTGTATACCAGAAAGTTCTACAATTATTTCAGAAGAATAGTAGAAGATTCAGCAATGAAAATATGTTGCTGTTCCTGAGACAAAGGGGTGGAAAATGGAGAAGAAAGAGGAGGCAATATGAATATGTTAAATCAAACGGTCATAGGGATGAAATAAGTGTATTCCCCCACCCCCCCACCCCACCCCACCCCCACCCCACCCACTCCCCTGCCATAAATATATTCAGGCGTGGATGTGGAAAACTAGAACCATATGAATTAATTAGTATCTGTTTGCCTTCTTTCATTTGAAAATTGCTTGCTGCTTTAGTGGCGCAATGTATTATGATGTATTGCACTGCATTGTGATGCATTGCAGGGTATGCATTGTATTTGTACTGTACAGAGATGATGTGTGTCATAGTGCAATAGTGTGAATGACCTGTCTCCACTTCAGATATTGCTGCAAGTTCAAAGGAATCTATTCACATTGTTTCGTGCCATCCCCAGTCCAATTTAGAAGACATCTGATCCTCTCATGGAAAAGGTGCTAATGCTTCTTTGTTGTCATGTTAATGCATAGCAAGCTAGTTTCATAAGAGGGTGGTTTGTTAAGGTATTGATTGTGAGGTATATATCCAAGTGCAAAGGAGGCTAACATCCTGAATGAGAATTTTTCTCAATTTTCTTTCTTTTTAATAATCATTAGAATCAAAGCATGTATCCAATATCCTAAGGGGGAAAAACAGAACTAGACTGTCTTATTTAATTTTCAAAATAAATTGATAATGATTTATGTACATACCTGTATAATATTTCTTCCTTTGTTTTGAATTGTTTGCCTCTAAAAATTATTTTCCTGCTGGGGTTTTTATGGCTCTTCATAAGTAAATTGTTTTGAAACTACATGTAAAGTTTATGTCATGTTTAATATTTATTAAAAAATTGAAATGTTCAAAAACCATACTTTCAGAAAATTAAAAAACCCTAGCCAAAAACTGTGTCAAAAAGTTAATTTCATTAGTTTTTGCCAATTTGGCTGATGAAATAACTTTTTAGGACTCTAGCTTCCTTTTCACATGGATGATCAGATTTGGAGTGGGGGGTGGGGGGTGGGGGCATTTTCAAACCTACCCCCACTCCATATTTCCTTTACTAAAAAATTGCAGCTTGGTAAAAAAGATAAACAGCAGTCCAAAAATTGTTTTTCTTTGCAGTGTATCTGAATATTTGTGGGCAGAACCCAAAGGAACACCATGTCAAGCAAGAACTGGTAAGTTTGAGTTCTTTAATTACATTGAAGCTTGTGTTAGTTTAAAAAATTACATTTTCCTGGTCAGTGATGTCCCCATTTCAAGGCATCTATTTTGCTTAGCTAAGAAATCATCGATTTTGGGAGCTTGCATGTTCATCTGGAGCAAGTCTTTTGTTTGATAGTCATTATCTTTTGTGAATGTGAATGCAGATTGTATCAAATTGCCATATACCGGTACTTCACTATCTTTTTCCAACATGTTTACTTGGTGATTTATAATTCCTATTCCTGCCACCACACAGGTACTGATCATTGATTTCTCCTGTAGTTTCCCTGTAGAGCTCATGCCTGTAACCCATTGATGTGGTATTGAATCAAAGCAAATCAAGTCCACCTTAGCCTTGTTGTTATGTAAGTCAATCACGTGTTTCATTGTTCAGTCCTGTAAGTGTAAGGATTATGCAATTTTTAGGGGAAAAAATTGTCAAGTAACAGCCACGTGGGTTGGGCGGCTATGGGCGGTACAGGATTGAGCAGGGTGGGCGGTAATGGGCAGTACAGGATCTTAAGAGTTAAATCAATTGCCTTGGTAGAGTTGTAGCTCTCTACAAGAATGACTGAGACCACAACCCTCATTTCTTTGAACTCACAATGGTCATGTCATTGTGCCCTTGGCATCACCCCTTACAGTTTTAGTAAGGATTAATTATATTAGCTGCCTTTTCATGAAACGCAATAAAAATGATAGAAAATCTTCAACAAATTTTTTAATCACATCCTTGTTAGCGTAACTTGGACTGCTAGTTGTCCAGCAGCGTTATTATCTTGTAGAAATTAACCCTTATCCTGCTACTGCTAGCCATAATGTATGCTCCAAGGTCATGACTGGGCCAAGCCTGCTAGTCATGGCATATGCAGCAAGTGATGAAGGGAGAACGTAATGAAATGTGCTTTCCAACACCACCCACCCACCCACCCCCACCCACCCAAAAAAAAAAGAGATAAGAAATCCGCATTAACATTTTCTTAAGACAGTGACACAAATTTGGTTTTTTGTTCAATTTTGAGTACCTCTGGTATATCTTTTGTTATATTTTGTTGAATAGTTAGATGGTCATGTGCAAAAAGAAGAGGGTAAGGGCAGCTTGTCTTTGAAATGTAGCTTTTTTGTATTAGCACTGACAGACCAAACGGTCCCAATAATGACACCTGGGTAGGGGTTAAGAGAAGATATGAAGAGAGGACTGCAAGATTTGGAGTTTCTAACTATTTAATTATTAACAAAGTACAACAATGATTGGTGTCTCTTGCTTTCAAGCATGACAGAGTCCAAACTTTTCTGCGTGAAGTCAGGAATGGCTCAATAGTCCAATTCTGAATTGCAGAGGTGAAAGCATATGGGACATTGCTAGTCTGCCTTTGGCAGTGACAGAGACTGAGGCATCTCTGTGGCTACATTCAGGGTGGTTGTCTCCATGAGGAAACACCTTGCAATTGATAGAATGCCATTGAAGTTTGTCTTGAGCTTGTTGTTAAGCTCAGGGGAGCTGATGTAGTTCTGCCACAGGTTCCCCTGCAGACAGTCGTAGCATTTTGAACGGTCGCGTTGGCTTCTTCCTTGGGTCTGTTTACCAAATAACTGTTGCTTGGTTATTTGTTATGATGTGCAATGGTTGCAATAGATCAATGTACTCGTCTACAGGACCGGATCCGGAGCTACATGGGTCGCGTGAAGGAGATAGCGGACAAGGCCAAGGCCCCTCAGCTTGACAAGGGGGCAGCCAAGCGATTTGTACGGAGTGCCTTGTGGACTGCAGCAGGCAGACAGGATCAGGACTCCACTCTAGACCAGGGTGCCGAGGCCAGCAGTTCCACTGGTAGAGTCTTGACTTGACAGAATCAAGCACTTGTTGCTATTAATCAACCAAACACACATTCCCACATGTGTGTATGCAAGTAGCTTACATGCATGTGCACACAAACCCACAGACACACATATACACATGTGCACAGTCCCCTCCCAAACCCACCCCCCTAAAAAAAGGAATGATCAAATGGACCTTCAAGCACAGCAGATCTTCTGTTGCAGTCTCTCTGCCAGGTGCCTTGGCAGTGACATTTGGCTTGTAGATAGACTTGTAGCCCTACTGATTGAAGGAAGAAAAAAAACTAAGCAGAAAAAGAAACCTGTCTTATTTCTACTGAGGTGCTAATGAGCCTACTCCTATACTACTCACGTATAGGCTTGTATTCCTTAAGAGTTCATGTTCAGTAAACATCGGTACTATGCATTGATCTCCACTTACTCCTGTGAGGAAAGTGAAAACACAATAAGAGTTGCATCCCTTTGCAATACAAAAGTCAGTGCTATTTCCGGTGCCAGTAATTGGCTATTGCTTCAAGCTGCCAAAGTTGCCATTGACAAATTATGCATCCTATAGTTTGAAACATTTGAAGAGGAAGAATGGTTGCAGATCTGAACTAATGTAGAGGTGATCGATTAACATGATATGAACAGCGCAGATGAGCAGTTGCCACTTCTCAGTCGTTAACGTTATCTTCCTTGCTGACAAAATTAGCAGATGAGCACACAGAAAAGTTGCCAAGTTCAGGATTTCTGGGGAATAAATGTCCTCCAGCAGATTTCTTCCCACAACAGGGAACAGCGCAACAGCCTGGCATGCTATTGTTACACCAGTAAATTAGCTAGAGATGTGAATAAGTGCCTGGAGACAGCGAATGTTATTATGATACCAGAAAATACTAAGGCTCAAGGTCCAGTAAGGGAGATAACTTACTTTTCCCACCCACCCCACCCTTCACCTCCCCACCCCATGTGTGTGTTCCCTTTGTTTCTGAATGAGACCAGTAGTAGTAGCACTTTTTAACCCATAATATGGTTGTACTGTTCTTTTTTACTCACATGCAAAGCAAAAGTGAGAATGTACTCACCCGTTTCGTCCGACCGGGCGTCTGTAAAAAACTTTAACGTTGGATTTTTCTCAGAGACTATTAAGTCTATCAACACCCAATTTGGCATGATGGTGTATGATGACAAGGCGTCAAAAAACATACATAGTAACTTGACCTTGCTTCAAGGTCAAGGTGCCAGGGGCCATAAATGTTGTCTAAAAAACAGCCATTTTTCACATTTTCCCAATTTTCTCTGAAGTTTTTGAGATTGGATACCTCACCTCTATATGGTATATAGGGCAAAGTAAGCCCTATCTTTTGATACCAGTTTGGTTGACCTTGCTTCAAGGTCAAGGTCACAGGAGCTGTTTAAAGTTGGATTGTATACATATTTTGAAGTGACCTTGACCCTGAACTATGGAAGATAACTGTTTCAAACTTAATAATTATGTGGGGCACATGTTATACTTTCATCATGAGACACATTTGGTCACATATCATCAAGATCAAGGTCACTTTGACCCTTTTGAAATGTGACCAAAATGGGGTAGTAAACCACTAAAAGTGACCATATCTCATGGTAGAAAGTGCCAATAAGCACCATTGTGCTTTCTATGTCTTGAATTAACACCTTTGTGTTGCATGACCTTGGACGATCTTGACCTTCGGTCAAGGCCACATGTATTTTGGTAGGAAAAATGTGTAAAGCATTTCTTAGTGTATGATGTCATTGCTAGGTTTAGTTGTTTGGCCTTGAAGGTCACCTGAAGGTCAAGGTCACGTAAAGGTCTAGGTCAAGCATGTGAGTCGTATGGGCTTTGCCCTTCTTGTTTAAAAAAAAATGGAGATTGAGTTGCATCCTTGGTACTTGCATTGTCTCTCTCTCTCTCCACTGATGTATTATTCCGTCTTTCATGGAGCCTGTACACTTATGCACACTGCTTCAGTGTCAAGCATTCTAGACTTGATGACATTGTCACACTGGAAAGGGGTTTCATGGCATCTTGGAGCATGGTAATGTGAAGAAAAAAAGGTGTAGAATTTGTGAGCACCATCCCTCTCACCCCCCACCCCCACCCCAACCCCCCACCCCCACCCCAACCCCCCACCCCCACCCCCACCCTACCCCCCAAAAATGACTGTTTGCTATTGTGCTCAGAAATTTTTACTTTTAAACTTGTCAAGCAAACCTATTTTATTATGCTCCATATTTGATCAGGTAAAAATGCACCGCTGTAAAGCTATTTTACTCTTGTTTTAAGGAAAGTTTGTTGATTGGTGGACTCTAATTGAGAGGGAAGTTTTACACTGTCCTGAGGTAAATTTCCTGAACTCTCTAAATTAATGAATTTGAGATGCTGTTTGATGTACATACAAGCTGCATTGGTTACAGGCTTTTAATGTAATGGTTTTGCTTTTAACTTTTTATATTTCTGGGTGGTTTGTCGTCTTTGTTTCTATTGTAAAGACAACAAGAACACTAGGAAATGACATGAAAACTGACTAAATTCCTAATCGATTACAGAGAGCATGGGCTCAAGCAGATGGAGTTATGAGGAGGACACATCTCGAGCTGGAAAGGGGAAGAAAAGGAAGAGAGAATGAAGCTTTTGCTAGGTGATGTGTGTGACTGTTTGCGTGTGTGTATATGTGTGCGTGCGTGATGTGGGTGTGTATTTTGTGTGTTTGTGTATACTTGCATGTATACATGTTTGAAACTTCGTGTGTCTGTGTGCTTGAGTGCATGTATGTATATGTGCTTGTGTGCATATGGATATGTGTGTGTGTGTGTGCATGTCCATGTATGTGCACTTGTGCGCACATGTGTGTGTGTGAATGTCAGTGCAGTGTGTGGATGCACATCCCTTTGTACTTGTTGATTAATGCTGATGCCTAAAACTCATTGCATTTTGACTCCACTGTCACAAGATATGTAAGGCTGTGACAAGTTATTTGCTTGACTGTGTGGAGGATAGGGATGGTTATTTGCTTGAGTGGTTACTTAGAGGGGAGGAAGACACATAGAAAAATTCCCCTGTTTGAAAACTTTCATCAAGAATTGACTTAATGCCTCCAACAACTGGTGAGATTAAAACCCTTGGAAAAGCAGGCACAATTTAATATCTAATCAATTCAAGAGAATAGTTGGTGTGTGTGTATGTGCATGCATGCATGCGTGCATGTGTGTAAGAAAAGGAAAGGGGGTTGGGTGGGTGGGAAGTTGCTGAAAGGGGCTGTCACCGTCGTGGGATAATCGGGTTCCTGTTCTTGCCACATGGCTCTTTGTCCAGTTTGAAGACAGGTCTCAGTTTGTGGGAAATGATTGGTGTTGGATCTTCCACTTTTGGTAGCAGTCTCATTTGCCCTTCTCATTACCATTCATCACAGTTTGTTACAGTGGTTACTGTAAAGCAGGCGATATCATTCAACTGTTGCCAACAGATCAGCTGATACTCAGTGTATATTAGCTGCATTGTTTCTATGAATGAATGATGGAGAGAATAAATCTTAACTTGTACCTTCTTTGGTTGTACTTTTCATCCTTTCTCCCCGTGAAAAGACCATGCTACACTTGCAGACACATTTTTCACAGACATGTTTTGTTTACTTTTCCACTTGACAGGCTCTCCACATGTCATCAAGTCATTTTTTTTAGTGTGTCACAACCTAAACAAACTTGACATTTGAAAAAAAAATGTGCTTTACAAAACCTGGTTTATTCAACAAAGCAATTCTTTCACCTTGCCTAATTGAATGAAGCAGCTTCATATTCTGAATATGCTCTGCAGCAATTATGTCCAGAAAATGTGTTAACAGACTTTCATCATGTGATGATTTTGCACACAAATAAAGATGTGTAGAACAAAGCATTCAGTGGTCTGCTGTGTTGTTCTTATAATGTTCAAATGCTTTCTGTGCTGATTGAGAAAGCTTGTGCAGAAGCCACTGTAGCCAGCTCTGTATGGAAGGCAACTACACCTACACTACAGGTTCCTGCCCATTCAGCATGGCTGAGACTAGTAAATATAGTCTCAGCAACAGGTTGGTCACGTGATAGCCTTAATTCTTCCATTCCAAGCATACCACAAAAAAATATTCAATCGTTGAGTGTATTTCTCCGCTTGTACTACACTTGGACACCAAATTTAAATTGATCAGTTTGCTCAACTCCAAACAGTCTGCTCAGCAGTTCAATCAAACAAAGACAGATACTGAACAGATGGATGGACACACAGGCTGAAAAAGTCTGGGATCTCTCTTTATAGTCATGACAATTAGCCTTATAGCAACGGAATGTAGGTTAAATCACTTGCCATCAGTCGATACACGAATCATCGAAGTGTGGACTCCAGCAGCTCGTCAAACAGTGTGAAGGCAGTTAGACCACAGATTCCGGCCAGAAAGCATTTACTGGCGAGAGTGTAACCATAAATTCATGCCACCAGCCTGGAGCCACAGGAATCCTTTTCGCTGCGTTTATACTAGTTCCAAAAATTGCGTATACACGTGTATACATAGTCGCACGTGCTCACTGCATTTTGCAACCTTTTAGACAACGTTTGCGCTAAAAGTAGTTTTAAAATGATTTCCAGAAAATGTCATAGATTAGTTTTATTAGAACATCAGAGTGAAATAAAATCGTCTCTTTTTACTCTCTATGGTCTTTTCATCATGCTGAGTTTTGATTGGTAAAATCATTGGAATGTAGAGCCGAAGTCACGTGACAAACCTGTTGCTGAGACTATATTCACTAGTCTCAGCCACGCTGAATGGTTCCTGCCATGGAGAGAGGTGTTGGGCCAGCAGACAATCTTTTTATAATGACTGCCAGAGCAAAAGCTGACCAGGAAGTGTGGGCATATTTCATTTGTCAACTGGAATTCATCTTGCTGTTATGTGGTTCCCAGCACAAGAGGGAGAGCCTTAGTTTTCTTAATATTGTCGATACCTTCAGGGCCCTGCTGCCTTGATCTGACATGCTTGCAAAGGGGTGAGAGGAAGAAAAAACACCACAAAAACACCACTCCATGTATGATGGGCTCCACAAACCACAGAGAAAATGTGTTTGTGGAATGAAATAACCTTCTTGGATCATATTTGCTCCCCTTTGCCCAACAGACGGACACACACACACACACACACACACACACACACACACACAGAGAAATACACTCAATGTCTTTGTTGCTAAAACTGAACAAAATGGCAGCAGAAACAGTAGCTGTTCGTGGCTTTCTTTCATTCTCATGAACTCAAACCTGAGAAATTCAAACATGGAATGACCCTGAATAAATTGAGGCTAAAGGCTGCAGAGTCTGATTGGAAAAATGAAGGCATAATATTTTCTTTGTAACTATAGTTACATTCAGCCTGGCTTGAACATGGGCCATGGGTGGAAGATGTGGGATCCCCAGTCTTGGGGACAATGATGTCTACAAAGGAGACACAAAGGATTGCGACATCAGTTCCAGCAGCTGGAGAGGGATTGCTGAATTTGGGGGAACCAGACATGCCGGTGAGAAGGCAGCAAGCAACAGAGATGAGAGAATGTCCGAGAAACAGTTTTGTGTGCAGCAAGTGGCAAGGACCGTTATTCCTGCATTGGGCTGTAAAGCCAGGCTCAGTGCTGCTTTTCATGTGACTAGCCCAGGACACATCAGCGCTGTCTCATGAGATGACACCCTGCCTCCTACTGCTAGTTATATTTTATTGTGTGTAGACTTCCGTTGAATATACCCGTGTTGACATGTGATCTCAATCTTGTAAGTGACAGTACCTTTCCCTCACGCTAAGGGATAACAAAGATAATTTTTGTATTACTTTTTTGATGGAGAAGTAGGGGGGAAACCCACCAAAGTGATGCATGGTTAGGTGTTGAAAGGAAATCGCTTGATACATCCATTATATTTGATCCCAAGCTCTTCAGGGGAACATCTTGAGCAACAGCCTCTGCACCTACAGTGGCACCATAACAGTCTGGCTGTCCGGCCATGAAGACCTCCAGATGGTGTAATGGATGGCTTCTAAAGGAGATCTGCAGTTTAGCAACTGTTAGCCTCTCTGTCATGCCAATTTTTTTGTCCTTGTACAGGGTGCGACAAAATTAGCGTTACGCAAGAGTATGACATTAAAAAATAATGGATTGCTCCAAGTTCACACACATTAAATGTATTGTTCAAAAACATACAACAGTTCAGACAAGCAAGCATCAGTTTATTCAATGTAGTCACCACCAGCCCTCATAACTGCCTTCAAGTGCTGCTCGGACATAGTCTTCAGACAAAGCCGCCCACTGCGTCTGACTGCTGCTCACAGGCTTTC
Organism: Theodoxus fluviatilis; assembly: GCA_034096865.1. Lineage (NCBI taxonomy): Eukaryota > Metazoa > Mollusca > Gastropoda > Cycloneritida > Neritidae > Theodoxus > Theodoxus fluviatilis. The sequence continues at coordinate 103,623 of JAWQFJ010016693.1, read as the reverse complement.
ATATTCGGGTGGCCACTTGCACAGGCCTCGGACTTCACACGCTCCCTTACGGAATAGTTGAGCGGGCTGAGGTCCGGAGACGATGGCAGCCGCATGTCCTTGGGCCAGAGGCTGCCGAGTTCCTTCATCAGCAGCTGTTGCATTCTTGGCAGCATGCGCAGGTGCGCCATCCTGCTGGAACACAAAGGTGTCCTTCTTGTACGTGGCCCTGATCCAGGGAATCATGTGCTCACTCAGCAGCAGGCAGTAGCGCTCCGCATTGATCCTCTCACTGCTGTTGATGAAGATCGGGGGGGGGGGGGGGGGGGGGGGGGGGCATTTTTTCCCATCACTGCTGATGACCCCCTGCATCATGACCTTTTGAGAATTCTTGGATGCTGGGCTGAACTGGAGTTGCGACGATTCAGAACTGGATCCACACAGAACACCTTTTCGTTGGAGAAAATGAGCACCATCTTGACATTTTCTGGCTTCTTCATCTAGTTCAGAATCATCCTGGCATGGTTTACTCTCGTGATCTTCTGCGCCTCCGTGATCCTGTTCTTGGTGACCACTGCCCTCGACTTCATGTGCAGGTCATCTCTGATCACGTGACGCATGGTGCCCTCATGCATGCCAAACTGCTTCGCCAGCTTTCTGATGGACTGCCGAGGATGGACTTCAACCAAAGCCTTCACAGCCGCCACCACCTCTTCCGTTCTCTTCTCTCGCTTCCTTCCTTGTCCTGCCTTTTGCTCAACATTGCCACGCTCTGCCAGCATGTCCCTGACTCACTTGATCTGCATTCTGCTAACAGGCAGAGCTGCGCAGATCTGGGCTGTGGACTCGCCCACGTGGAGGCACTCAGCAACAAGTTCACATTTTGCCTGCTGCATGGCAACTCTGCTGCAGCTGATTCTCAGTTTTGGCTTTAACTGCGGCTGTGACCTGTACTGGGGCAAATGCATGCATGATCATTTGAAAATCACTGCTGCATCTCTCAAAGTTATGTAATGCTTATTTCGCCGCACCCTGTATGTGTCCTTCTTTGAGTACGTATGACTATTAATGTCTGTGCGTCTTTGTTCATCTGCCTGCAGGTCTTTTCATGTGTCAATGCCTACAAACACACTGTCAGTCTTTGCCTACCTTTGTGTCGGTCTTGGTAAAAATGTTCCTTTGTGTACATGCATATGTCTCGAAGTCATAGTTTCTGTGTGTATGTATGTTTGTCTGTGTCTTGTTCAGTGTAATATCTCTATATCCAAGTGTATGTGTAAGCAGTGTTTGTCAGCTCAGAAGTGAAAAGCCTGTCCCTGTTTGCATGGATTTGTTGTAGTTTGCATCGGACAAAACAAGACTGAATGAGAAAACGAAGCTTGCTGAAGACATTCTTTTATGACACATACTGCACAGTTATGACACACACTGCACAGTTATGACACATACTGCACAGTTATGACACACACTGCACAGTTATGCCTCACACACAAGCACAAAGAGAAGTACAATAACATGTCTCAAAAAAGGTCAATATGATGCAAAGTAGTTCACAGCATAAAGTGGGACGGGACCATGTGGCAAAAAGGTTTTCCCATTTTTGAGTGACCATATCCAGCATACTTGTGCCTGCCACACAAATTAATCTCTCTTACACTAATACAACAGATGCTCAATCATGGACGGGATAAATAATTCTGATTAATTAAACAAACAAAAATAGGGTATAAGCCTAGAAAAATACACGTGAATATCTTAAAGTGTATGAGTAAATTATGTAATAATCTTTGCTGGGATAAAACTGTAAAATGCTGCTTTTAAAAGCTTCAAATACAGCACATGAGTGATATATTAAGTTGCACATTTTCCTAATCTTTATATGAATGGATTATCACATTAAAATAACAGAGTTCAGATCAAGAAATAAGTGAGATAGTTGTAATGATGGAGATGTTTCTGTGACAAAGGAAAATGAAAAACATTTGTCTTGTCACACAAAAAAAGGTGCAAGTGTGACACCTGTCAGACACGGATATAGGCCATGCTGTGCAAATTGAGGTTAGTGTAAGGAATTGCACTGTGCTGTCAATGCAGATGAGATAAGGAGAAGTTGACAGCCAAAGCTACACACACTGAAATGCAAGAGAGACTACAGCTCTTGGTTTCACGAGTCAGGGATTCACCAACACCTACAACACCCATTGTTTGCTGCATAAGTGGTGTCAACTTTTTTCTGCTCTGATTAAGTTGGTGATCACTCAGCCTGATCCTGGACTGAAAAGAAGGAATTGAAATTTCATCCCTCGTAAGTCTTGATCAAAATTAAAGTCTCATGCATCGTAAGAGATATTTCAATAAGATTGACTTTCAACCAGGATTTCACACAATTACCACTGAATATATCGTGCAAACAAAGGATTATGACAATCTTTCAATTGATTTCTATTAAAACCTATTTTTTAAATCACAATTTCCAAATATTTTTTTCAATCCACATTATAGATGCCACCTGATTGAGGTGTTTAAATTAAATACAAAACTAGTCTTTTTTGAGATTTTTCTTCAATAAAATTTTTGAATTAAAAAAATTACACAATTCTTCATAAAATCAGGAATGATCAAACACTTCATTTAAGACAATTTTGAAGAGAATCAGAGGCAAAGTGCAGAGAGAGGATTGGTGAGAGAAATCTGTATACAGATGCTCCAAGAAATACACAGCAAACCAAACCTTGCTGGTGAAGGTGGGCACTGGGCAGTTTTTGATGGTGCTAACAGATCTGCTCTCTGCAAACACAGACCTGCCCCTAGTGATCAAACATTGCAGTGCAAGACAGGCCCAGTGCTGCCAGGCTATTCCAGTAGTAGACAGTGGTAGCAAGGCACTCACACTGCAGTGCAAGTCAAACCGGTGCAGACAAACATTACAAGGTCACTGCAATGACCCAACGTACAAGCAATGGCAACTGAATGGCTAATATCCAAGATGGGTGAAAACATTTCTCTGACTAATATGTACAAATCATACAATTTCACAAATGGGAAGAGTTTCTGGATTAATAAGTATCCATTCTGAAAAGTGTTCATTCAATCATTGGCTTAGTCTGTGGGATTTGGAACACAGAGCTACAATCACTTAAAAAAAGGGGTGAAAAACAAATTATAACTAACACATTTTGAAAGTCTTGTGTAGCAAGTATACCTTTGATCCATGAGATTATAGTTGACAATTACAAGGTTAATTTTTTGCTAAGGTCAAAAATACTTGTTACAGTACAGCTGTAGGTAAGTATTCATGAATATAAGATTCACGAATCAAAAAATTATTTTTTTGTTTGGTTAAATTTTTGCTAGAAATAATAGTTACAGCATGTGCATTACCTATCCAATTTACATCAAGGCCAGTGAAATAAATACTTAAACCCCCTCCTGGTGGTAAGGATTTTGTGTACTTAAGAACATTAAATCAGTGTTTGATAGGAGAAAATTTCTCAGGAAAAGTGCAATTCTTACAAGATTGGGTGTTGTAATGGATTGACATACATGAACATACAATCAAGGCACACTTTCACTTGTGCATCATGACCATGTCTGTACAGGAATACAGTAATGCACAGCAATGTTTTCTTAGTATTTTGATTCCCGTTTATGTGCTCATGGTCTAACGCTGCGTTGCACAGTCCACACACAGCAACGAGAACAAATTGTAGTCCTGTGAATGATGCAGTCAAAAGGGTTAGAAAACATTCAACTGTTCACTGCTGTATGTATGGATTTTCAAGAAATCCTTTTGAATTCATTGCCCAGTACAGGAAATCAAATGTATGTGGGAGCCTGAGCACACTACATATGAGTTTGTTCCTGGGTCAAATTTACAGACACTGAATCAATTCATTTTGATTCATGCCAAGTGGCACAGCACTGCAGGCATTCCTCAAGTCTTGTCAGATGTCTGTGTCTCATACTTGGAATGGATTTCTGTCAGTGATGTCGCATCTTACATTCATGCCATTTACTTTCGATCGTCATTAGATCAGGTTCAAAGGTTGTCAGTATTATTGCCAGAGATTTGCATACAAGGAACAACCCATGCAAACAACTACAGGTGTGGACCAACTTGGTTCCATCACCATCATCATTATCACCTTTATCTCATCACAGTATTATGATAAATTTTCATAATGAATATCATCATCATCATCATCATCATCATCATCATCATCATCATCATCATCATCATCAACACATCATCATCATCATCAACAACACCATCATCACCATCATTTCTATATAATCTATCCAAAGAGCACATCTGTCCATATTCTGAGGGTCAAGCAACAGGAACAGAACAGTTAGAAATCTCTGATGATATCACTGAAATATGACCACCAAGAATGGACATAAAATGCACAGACAACTTTACACAACACGGTTCTCACAACAGCCCCTACAAATACCTCAGCTGCAGCACAAAAGCATATGCGTTGTGACACATCTTCCATCGCGTCTTGCACCCACACACTTGCCACCTTTGCCTGTGGGTTAGGGTGTGATGACATCCGGGCTAGAAAGGCTGACTGGTGAAGCAGTGCGGTGACACACTGTGTGATGGGGGTGAAGATACAAGCCAGCACAAAGCCAACCAAAGCTGCTATCCATTTTTCCCCAATCTGGTTTGCCCAGAATCCCATGCCCAAGCCTAAGCTCAAAGTTGCAACCCAGTAGGGCACAAGTAATCTATGCACCCATCCAAAGAGACTTGTTCCTATCAGCATGGTGTGCTGCCCTGGGACTACACCAGTTCCATGTAACCCAGTCTAGAGATAGGATGGTGACAGGAAGGAGAGGGTTTTCACTAGGCATCAAGCTGAGGAAGCACCCTCTACTGATTTCCCCATCTTCATTACCACTGTGTGCATGTGCTGTAGTAGTAGTAGACCCAGGAATGCAGACCCATCAGAAATTTCCTTGTCTCCACGTGCTACTTGCGTTTTCTGGATACATGGGCTTCTGGTTGTATCAGAATTGCCAGAATTCAACGTGGTATCAATCTGGAATGATGTAACATATTGTTAGCTGTTAAAATTTCATCATATAACTAGCTAAGATAAAATTTGAAGGAAAAGATTCCACAAAGATGAGAATGAGACCAGACAGACCAGAGCATGTCATTCCCACAAGTGTTACTATCAGAACTCGGCTGACAACTCGTGAGGGTTGCAACTCACACCATTCCTACCTACAGCAGGCCAATCCAGATAGGGTCAAAATGGACAAAGCAACCAACGAGGAGGCACAGCAAAGTTCCCAAGCCTACTTCTTACCCATCAGCTCAGTCTTAATGCGGTTGGCGATGGCGCGCCTCATGGCCAGCTTCTTCTCTTCTTCAGGGTCCACACTCTTGTCCTGGCCCGAGGACTCCGAGTTCTGCATGGCGGCTCGGGCCACGCGGGCTGAGACGGGTCTCTGTGGCTGGGAGGCCTCGGCCCTCTGCAGCTGCTTCTCCCTCTCCTTGCGCTTCATCTCCACCAGCTTGTCCCGCTGCTGCTTCAGAAACGCCTCGCGCTTCTTCATCTCCTCTGGTGACATCCCTGACATGCTGGCCTGGGTAGAGAAGCAGAGATGGATTGAATTAGGTGCTTTTATTATTTTTTTCTCAGGGAGCGGATGAGTATGTGCAGACAGGTTTCCCAAGAAAGAAGTGAAAGGGTAGATCAGATGAAATGACGCTATCAATTTGCCTGCATTCAAAACACACAGATTGCTTATAGAAACATAAAGCCAAGTACAGTACATGTATCTCTTGAGGATAGCCTGCTGCTTTTATGGAACTAAGATCATTACACTAAATCCTGTTGTAGGTATTATGTCTAAGTATACATGCAAAAACAAGGATGAGAGAAAACAAGAATGTACTTCAGTGAAATGACATAAGTGAAACAAAGAAATGTCTTTTGGAGTACTTTTCCACTTGCAGAACAATTAAAAGAGAAAAATGACAAGTTAAAGTGGTAACTCTCCCTGGCTTCTACAAGTGTTCCAGAGCACCTATCACATGTAGAGGAAGGCCTTTTTACAGGCATCTGCATGCTGACAAGGATTAATAAGGAAGTGACAGTGCCTCTCCAAAAAAAACTCACAACTGCAGTGCAAGCTTTAATCTTTAGCACTGTTGGTCAAATAATCACTGCTAAAGCCCACTGTACACACTTTGACAGCAATGGCACATATGATAGTTTCTATCTACAGCTCACAGCCACTATACACACAGAAGATTTATTGTACAACATAACATACCATTCCCCCTACAGCTCACTGCTACTATACACACATAAGATTTATTGTACAACATACCATACCATTCCCCCTACAGCTCACTGCCACTGTACACACAGAAGATTTATTGTACAACATACCATACCATCCCACAGTGCCTCTTGCTGTCTCACACCCAAAAAAAAGCTTTCAAATAATTCCCTTCTGCTCCCTCTCATATTTCTTAATCAGACTCATTGTCCTAAATTTCAGCATAACGTGATAATCTTAGTGCAAAGCTGCCAGCTCAGCCTAACATTATCTACAAATGTAGAACAATGAGTTCAAGCAGAAAAAACTTATGAACTAGCCCTCACCTGCACTGGGCAGCAGGGGGCAGTATGGGGATGTCGGGAAGGGGCAAATCTGGTGGTATGAGACACTCTGTGTTAAACTGTTACTCACCGCCATGGCCCGCACTGCAGGACTGGCGGTGGCCTCCTGCTGAGCAGTCTGCATCCACATCTTGGCAGCCTCTGCACCACTGATGCCTCCCCCTCCTACTGCAGCAGGAGGAGCACGCACCGGTGCTGGCCCTGGAGGTTTTCTCACTGGTTGTTCCTGCTGCAAACACGCAAACACAGAACACTGACTGTGAGTGTGAGTAAGGGTGGAAGAAGGCTGACTTCTGGACATCAATGCTATGGAACAGAGATCCCAGAAATTTGGGGGGAGAAATAAGCATGACTCATTTATGGAAAGACTGAGGAGCAAGACCAAATTTTCCAACCATGAGTAGAAGTATCAGAATGTAGCATCCATTATTTTCTGAGAAAATGCCAGTGTTAACTTTTTAATTGTGGCATCAATGGATGTCTAATTGGTTGGTTGAGCGTCCTACCATCATCCATATTGCCAAACACACATTACATCATGAGATAATGCAAATCAAACATGCTTTACTCCTACATGCAAAAATATGCAATGAAAAAGCCTAACTCCAACCCATTGCATTAATAAGAAATTAGTCTGTCCTAGCCAAAGAAATACACACAGAATTAAAAAGATTGGATGGTTGAACTGCAGATCCTCAGAGGAAAGACAGACTCCTGGCTAACTCCAACCCATTGCATTAATAAGAAATTAGTCTGTCCTAGTCAAAGAAATACACACAGAATTAAATAGATTGGATGGTTGAACTGCAGATCCTCAGAGGAAAGACAGATTCCTGGCTGCAGGAAACTCAACAAAGCAAGACAACCATGGATTGTCACTCATAGGAGTGTACGTGAGAACCTGAGCACACTACATAAGAGTTTGTCCATGGGTCAAATGTGCAAATACTGAATCAAAACTAATGTCATTACTATATGCTGTAACCCTGTGTGTGCGTGAATGAGTATGAATGTACATGTATAAGGTGAACATCTATTATGCACCTTCCCCTCTGTGTGACTGTGTGAGTGTTGGGTCAATGATGGATGGTTGATGGATGGAGTTTTACGGCCTATCAACCTTTGTAGGCTATGTAAAGCCATTAAGCTTGAAAATCACTCAAACAGTTGAGAGTAAACGCAAATCAAGTCACGGTGTCCCTAGTTATTCGCCTCTTACGAATCACGTAGGGAAACGCGGTGGGCCAAGTCTTGGGTCAACGTCTATGACATGCTCCCGAAAAAATCATCTTAAAAAGGGGCTTCCTCAACACCATGTTTATTGTTGATATGTAGATCATCGGCTCCTGGCAGCACCATATCCAGTGGTCTCCCCTCCTGTATGAGTGCATAGTTAGCTCTTCAATCTCTACTCACCTGTTGAAGACAGGTGGATGTAGGCAAGCAAGCTTTGGCATTTAATTATGTGCAGGGCGCGGTGCCGTGGTTCAATCCCTAGGACGGGAGAATACTGAGTTATGAATTACTCACAGGAGTGGCACGGGGAGGTGCCTTGCTCTCAGTCCTGGCCTGGGATGCAGCCACTGAAGATGCTGCAGCAGCAGTGGCAGCAGAGGTAGCAGCAGGGCTGGGCTTGAGGGGGGGCATGCTGGCTGACACAGCACCCTGGCTCCTCAAGGAGGGAGCCACACCTGTCACTGGCTGTGTCTCCCCTGAAGATGACTTGGGCGTGGTGTCCAGCGACATCTTCTTCATCATCTGTTGCAGGTAGAGTAATGCGTAATGCACGTGAAATGGATGTCGCTATTTTTTTATTTTCATTTTCTCAGAGAAAGAAAATAAATATATATCAGCAAACAAGACTTAGATTTGATATTCACAGATACTGACCTCTTTTTAATCCCTCCAGGTTTACTGGAGGTCCTACAGACTTTATCTGTCTGTCTGTCTGTCTGTCTGTCTGTCTGTCTGTCTGTCTGTCTGTCTGTCCCAACTCAACGGCTGATTTCTCAAAAACTACTGGACGGATTTCCTTGACATTTTGCACACTAACTGGAAGTTAGGTCCGATTGAATGTATCAAATTTTCAGAATCGAGGCTTGAAGAGAAAGTGGTTTTTTAAGGTCGTACACTCGACATCTCCTCCCCAAATACTCCATTCATGGAATGGCCAAATTGCGAAATGTGTGACGTCATCAACAACGTGACGTCATTTGCGAGTAGAGTTTTGAGGATAATGAATTTCGTACACTCGGAAGCACCTCCCTAGATAGTCAATAGATGTAAGAGCCTAATCGAGTCAAACTCTTTTCCTACGTTCACAAAACAACATTTGGCTTCTTCGTATGATGAACGTCTACCAGCAGACGCAAAAAAGCGATACTACGCTGTGTTGGCTTCAAATTCATTCCATTTGTGAAACCGGTAAAGTATATGTACCATCTAGATCGTTGCCTTCGCTGGTTAAAAGCCTGGAATCGCCCAGCGAACTAGCTGAATATCGACACAATCACACGGCACTGTTGTACATTTGCAGTCAACGTAAGATCTCGTACGACGATTTGATTCAAGGCCTAGTGCTAATTGTTTTGATGGTCTGGTCTCAGTGTCACAAAAATATGATGATTTAATCAATCCCTGATTAAAAAATAAGTACGTTGCCCTATATTGATCGACATTCTGAGTGAAATAGATCTATTTCACTGTCCCGCCCGGCGAACTAGCTTGTTGCCGGCTGTATCGAGCTTGTGTGTTCGTGTAGGCCTACTCAAAAGTCCAAATCACAGTCGTCTCCGAAACAAGGAATAATCAGAGTAAGGGGGAAAAACATTTCGTTTGTTTTGTTTTGTTCTTGCAGCACTTCAAAGATGGTGTGTAGGTCTGTGACTGTCTGTCTCCACGTGTTTTGTGGTATGTAGGTCTGTGACTGTCTCCATGTGTTGTGGTGTGTAGGTCTGTGACTGTCTCCATGTGTTGTGTGTAGGTCTGTGACTGTCTCCATGTGTAGTGGTGTGTAGGTCTGTGACTGTCTACATGTGTTGTGTGGTGTGTAGGTCTGTGTCTGTCTCTCTCCATGTGTTGTGTGGTGCGTAGGTCTGTGACTGTCTCCATGTGTTGTGGTGTGTAGGTCTGTGACTGTCTCCATGTGTTGTGGTGTGTAGGTCTGTAACTGTCTACATGTGCTGTGTGGTGTGTAGGTCTGTGTCTGTCTCTCTCCATGTGTTGTGTGGTGCGTAGGTCTGTGACTGTCTCCATGTGTTGTGGTGTGTAGGTCTGTGACTGTCTGTCTCCATGTGTTGTGTGGTGTGTAGGTCTGTGACTGTCTCCATGTGTTGTGTGATGTGTAGGCCCCAAGCTCAAAGACACATTTTTGTATGATTTATTGTGTTTTTTAATGCCAAAACCTGGAGGTTCAGCGCCAGCGGTTTTTATTTTTAAAAAGTCTGATAGAAACCCCCACCCACCCACCCAACATATCGGCAAACATGACTGAAATTCGATAATTGCAGATATCAACCACAAAAGAAATACAAACCTTACAGGTAGCAATAATCAGATCTGCTTGTCTTTACACAAGTAAATTTTCATGCCACTAGTCTACTCTGCCTGAAGGTTTCAAGTTAGTATCAAGGGGGGTTCGGGGTGAGGAAGTGGGGGTGGGGGTGGGGGTGGTGGGAGGGATGGGGGGTGGGGTTAGGGGGGGTGGGGAAGAGGGGGTGGGGGGTGGGGGGGAGAAGAAGGATAACCAAGATAGCAACCAGCACCATGATAATGTATGACCCCACCTCACTTGTCTTTTCCTGTTGAGCCTTCATTTCCACATCCAGCCTCTCTGCCTCCTTTCTAGACAGCGCCAGCACCATCTGCAGCTCCTCATCCTCCTGTCTCTGTAGCTTGGCCTGCTTCTCATACTCCTGCTTGGACTGCCTGCATGGACACGCAGAACATACGTGTGTTATTTGCCATGGATTCATAAGTAAACTCTGCAGGTGGGCCTATTCCATTAACTCTTAAGATCCTTTACTACCAATTACCGCCCACCCATCTCATTTCTGCACTGCCCATAGCCGCCTACCCCACGTGGCTGTTACTTGACTGATTTTTTCTACAAATTGCATAGTCCTTACAGGACTGGGGAATAATACATGTGAATGACTCACAGGACTGGGGAATGAAACATGTGAATGACTCACAGGACTGGGGAATGAAACGTGAATGACTTACAGGACCTTAAGAGCTAAGCCCCCAAAACAGTTGTTTGCTGTCAGTCACACAACCATCCCTACATTTTGTTGCAGACACTACACTTTTTAGGGGGACTGCTGGAAAACACACATTCTAATTTTACATGTACAGAACATTGTTTACCTGGAGTACACAACATCAATTTAAAAATACATAATGTTGTGTTTACGTGTTTACAAAATGGCAACCTTTCTTTGAGAAAAAAAAAGAAGTTCCTACTTACCTACCATCCACCCCCACCACCCACCCCCTTTTTTTGGCCATGTTAACTGAAGATGGCCATTTATTCTGTAGCCTTATCTCCACCATTCAAGGCAGTTGCTGTCACCACCATGACCCTCAATGTGCTGGCTAACATTCTGCAGAAGAAATGCTCCTCCCCCTTTCCCCCGCCCTCTCCTCCTCCTCGACTGTCTGTGTGCACACTTTCCTGAAAGACAGACATCATCCTTTATAAAAAAGACACATGGCTGTGCTTCATGGAAAGTTGCGTGTTGCAGTGCCTTCCACGGGGCCTGGCACTCACTCTAGGACTTGCTGGAGAATGGATTCATCCTCCTTCACAGCAGGCATCGCCTTTGAGCTGCTGAGGTCCTCGTCCTCCAGCAGACTTTCAGGCAGTCCCCCTGTCTGCTGAATGATCATCAGCAGTGCCTGGTGCTGAATCTCTATGTTTCGCTGCGTCATCAGCTGCACAAAGATGCCGTAGTCATCCATGGCTATCACCTGGTCACAAATGTTCTGAAACACACATAGGGCAATGTGTAAGATGAGTCATGTTGCTTCACTACTTGTTTCATTTCAGTGTGTGTGTGTGTGTGTGTGTGTGTGTGTGTGTTTGTGTGTGTGTGTGTGTGTGTGTGTGTGTGTGTTTGTGTGTGTGTGTGTGTGTGTGTGTGTGTGTGTGTGTGTGTGTGTGTGTGTGTGTGTGTGTGTCTTTGTGTGTGTGTCTGTGTGTGTTTGTGTTTCTTGTTTTACTACCCCTGCAACTTCTGATCCATAGCTATCAATACTACACTAAAGACATGAAAAACAAATCAATGCAAAGCTCATAAACTACAGTCCAAAGTCTACTAATGAAGCTTCACATTTTTTTAATAATTACAAAGCCCATGTCATCTCTTTGCTACCTACAACAGAGTTCCACAAAGGCAAAACTGTCAACGTTGCTTCAGACAGCCAATTCCTCTCATGAACAGAATACAAAAAGGTAAAGGTTGGGTTTTATATCATGACTTATCATCCATGTGTGGGACTCACACTGCTTTGCATTTCACCCCATGATTACTGGGCTGCGTGATAAATGCTTTACTGGCACATGATATCAAACACAGTGGCAGACAGATAAGATGCTCAGTCAGGTGAGAGCACCGACTTCACTACCTGGGGAGCATTCCAACCCGATGCTGGCTCGTGGCTGCATTCAAAGGTTAATCACACTACAGCGTGCCAGTGCTGCCCTCACAGATTCCCAGTTTTATTTCTGAGTGGGGAGAAACAATGTGAGTTGAGCACCTTGCTCAAGGATGCAACCCTAGAACTGTGCGGCTTCAAATGCCACACCCACTAGTCACAAGTGAGTGCAGCTCAAGGGAGATAACTACTCTGCCACAGGGCCCCACTGCATGAGTGCAGCTCAATTGAGATAACTACTCTGCCACAGGGCCCCACTGCAAGTGAGTGCCGCTCAAGTGAGATAACTACTCTGCCACAGGGCCCCACTGCAAGTGAGTGCCGCTCAAGTGAGATAACTACTCTGCCACAGGGCCCCACTGCAAGTGAGTGCCGCTCAAGTGAGATAACTACTCTGCCACAGGGCCCCACTGCAAGTGAGTGCAGCTCAAGTGAGATAACTACTCTGCTCAGGGCCCCACTGCAAGTGAGTGCCGCTCAAGTGAGATAACTACTCTGCCACAGGGCCCCACTGCAAGTGAGTGCAGCTCAAGTGAGATAACTACTCTGCCACAGGGCCCCACTACACTATCATTCAACACAAAATAAGCATTTAAAGCCTGTTTCAACTGAGCAACATTTATGTCTACTTTGCTGTAATAGCAATCTTATCTAACCAATCAGGACTCAGCTTTAATCTACTTCTGCATCCTGATTGGTTAGATATGACTGCTACTTTGGCAAAGTACAGTAAAACCTCTATTTTGCGACCTTTATAAAACCTACTGAATCAGGTCTTAATTTGGAGGGGGTCTTAATTTGGATGGAATCTTAAAATGGAGGTAAGGAGATTTAAATAAAATGAATATAATGTATTATATAGAGGAATAATGCCAACATAAAACACAATGCAATACATGCACAATACATCTTTCTTACTGTTAACGTGGAGTAAGCTAGACTGCCTTTTCTACTTAAAACAACCGTACATGTATGAGCAGAATACAGGAGATAAAGGAACTTTGAAGAGGCTGATATATTGCATGATATAATGTACATGTATACAACTGTTACTTGCAAATGACATAACTGATTAGGTGACTTACAAAGGTTCAATTTTGGCTGCGTGGTGTCTGGCTGTTTCAAGGGCACCTTACTTGAGGAATGTTTTTCAGGGATATTTTGTTGAAAAATATTCTAATAGATGGTACTGCTATAACAATCGTTGAATTGTTTACTTCATTGGTTCATTCTCTTTTAACCCTAACTCCATGCTAACTGAATGGCCAACAGAGGAAAATTGACCTAACTTCAACCTAATTTTAACTTTAACTTAACTGACGAATGCTAGACCACTACGGTCACTGTCAGTGCTGCCATTGGAGTAGCCTCTGCCTCCCCTACTGGCCACCTGTAAACTGATGCAGACACGTTCGCAGCAAAGTTGAAACCAGGCCGCCAGTAGCAGCCTCCGCCTCTTCAGTCACTGGCGCGGCAGCTTGCTGCAAGTTTATGCTATTTTTACCTATCGGTATGAGACTCAAACTGTTGAACCCGCGATGGCTAAAAATTTCAGACAGTTATTTCATGCAGAGCGAAACTTGTGTGACAAGTTTGTTAAGAAGCTTAACATTCCTCTTTCAAGCCAATCTGGACAAAAGCGTTATTCAGTAATGCACGAAAGTTGTCTGCCCCTTGACCACAAGTCGCTTGGTCTTGGGAGACGTCACTGGACGACAGACAATCATTAGAGAACATGAAGTAGCTCCTACTGCACTAAGTGTCAATAACATTATTTGCAAAAGCTGTCATTTTGGAATGGACAGTAACTGCAGTTGCATGTGCTGCTAAAGGGACTGCAGTTTGGGGCATATCTGGGTCAAAAAGCTGTTAAAATGCTGAGAATTGACGGTCACAAGTCACGTTTTGGAGGAAGTTGTTTAAGAGAGGTCACTTTGATAGGAATATACATCCGTTAAAACTTTTCAAGTCGCAATCCAGAGGAGGTCGTTTAAGAGAGGGTCACAAAATAGAGGTTTTACTGTGCAAGCATTGCTCAATGACAACAGGCCTTTAGAGAAGTCATGGCAAAGACACACTTCCTACAGATGTTATGAGCAATTGGGTGATGATGACAAATGGGAAGACTACACGTCTTCAAACTAGTAAAAGAAAAGGAAACTCACTCTGTACACATCTCGAATTTCTGGTCTCTTGTTGACGGCTTTCAGGGATTGAATAATCTTTTCTGCTCTCAGACCAGTGTCCTGCCTAAACCCTTCCAGTAACACGTCAATCTGAAACCAGGCCACAGCACAAGTCAGTAAATATAACAAGCATGCAAATATGAGTATAGATTCCTTGAAATTCATACTGGAATGAAAGTAAAATTCTGAGATACACCAACATGAAGCTAGCTTTTCTTTGTTTTATATTTAGCCTGAAAGCAAACTGTAGTTGTTATAGAACGAAGTCCATGTTCTGAATGAAGCATATGTTGCCCAGAAAGATGAAGAGGGCATTTCCTCAAGGATGCACTTACTAGAGAAAAAAAGCTTTATTCGTCTTTTGTCATGCACTTAACTTAATTCAAACAAGTTGCCATTATCAAAGAGTTTGCTGAGGAAAGACAGAAATGATATAGGAGATGACTGCTTATTGATCATCCTATCGTGCAAACATTCAAATGACAACCAAAAAATAAAAAGAGAGAAAACAATACTGATACCCACCAAGTTCTTGTATGCATTGTGGACTTGCTTGTAACTAGAACATTCTTCTTGGGATGGATCAAAAACTAGAGAGGAAAAAGTTCCATTATGAAACAAGCAAAGAGAAATGAGCAGCTTTACATGGCTTGTGAATTCAACAGAAACTCATTAAGCATACATCAGTACACTTGCATCACACCCCTCAACTGAATCAACCATTATGCAATAACACCAAACGAATACTTCATGATAACATACATTTCTCTTCCTTTCAAAAATCTTTCAACGATAAATTGCACCAATGAGAAATTTGATAGAAAATTCAAACTGCTTGATATTAACGTATGAATTGATATTAAAGTATTGAATAATTTACATATGCAGACTTTTTATAAACAACCAAAGCAGAGTGCAACAGTGACAGCAGCAAGAGCAACAAGAACAAGAACAACAAAGCAATGGGAAAAAATGAATAAGGAACCCATGCAGTCAATCTGGTTTAAAATTTAAATAGTCAACACAGCGAAGACTCAAGAACACACATGTCAAAATTGTTATTATATTGTTATCATCCATGCTGAAATGATGTTGAAACTGAAAAAAAACCATATTGGTACAAATCACAGGATGAATCCCAATGGAAAATGTTATGAAATACCAAAGAAAACACAGGCTTACTCCTTCACAAAATACCATGATGTGATTACTTGTGTGGGCACCTCACTTGCAAAAACAAAGTGATACAACTTTAGCAAACTGGTCATGTCCTGGATGACATATTCTCATAATAAAGAATGGAGACAAAAGTTCAAATAAATTGAACTGAATAAAATTGAAAATTTTTATTAGGCCAAGAAGTTATGGTAAACTGACTGACTCTATTTCATTTTCTGGCCAATCCTAAACTTTTTTGTGATCGTTGAAAATAGAATTATTGAAAAGAAGAAAGAAATTGAACTGAAGGTTCTCAGCAAACTGCATGCTGTCCCATCTTCCATATGAGCACTATTTAAGGTTTTGTTAATAAGCATTTTCAGAAAAAGAGAAATTTTGATTTACATTCAGATCAAGCTACTGTATTCACACACACACACACACACACACACACACACACACACACACACACACACACACACATGTGCACAGTCTTAATCTGGCCTCCTTAAATAGAGGAAGAGGAAGAAAAACATCAGGTCTACCTACAATACCTTAAACACAACTTTTTTCTCTCTCTTTTTGCATACCCTAGACAAGGTTAGTGAATTACTTGTGCACTCCTGCACGAGACCACGGGCACACTCTCACACACACACACACAAATAAGGGGGGGGGGGGACGGGAAGGGGGGGGGGGACGGGGGGAACGGGGGGGGGGGAGAGAACCAGACTTACAACACACACACACACACACGCACGCGCGCGCGCGGGCAGAGAGAGAGAGAGAGAGAGAGAGAGAGAGAGAGAGAGAGAGAGAGAGAGAGAGAGAGAGAGAGAGGGATCGAGGGAGGGAGGGAGGAAAAGAGGGAGAGAGAGAGAGAGAGAGAGAGAGAGAGAGAGAGAGAGAGAGAGAGAGAGAGAGAGAGAGAGAGAGAGAGAGGGATCGAGGGAGGGAGGGAGGGAGGAAAGAGGGAGGGAGGGAGGAAAAGAGGGAGGGAGAGAGAGAGAGAGAGAGAGAGAGAGAGAGAGAGAGAGAGAGAGAGAGGAGAGAGAGAGAGAGGAGAGAGAGAGAGAGAGAGAGAGAGAGAGAGAGAGAGAGAGGGAGAGAGCGAGAGGGAGAGAGCGAGAGGGAGGGATCGAGGGAGGGAGGGAGGAAAAGAGGGAGGGAGAGAGAGAGAGAGAGAGAGAGAGGAGAGAGAGAGAGAGAGAGAGAGAGAGAGAGAGAGAGAGAGGGATCGAGGGAGGGAGGGAGAGAGGGAGGGAGGAAAAGAGGGAGAGAGAGAGAGAGATAGAGAGAGAGAGAGAGAGAGAGAGAGAGAGAGAGAGAGAGAGAGAGAGAGAGGGATCGAGGAGGATGGGAGGGGAGGGAGGGAGGAAAAGAGAGAGAGAGGAGAGGAGAGAGAGAGAGAGAGCGAGAGAGAGAGAGGAGTAACAGACGGAGAGACAGAGAGAGAGAGAGAGAGAGAGAGAAATAGAGAGAGGAGGGAGGGAGGGAGGAAAAGAGGGAGAGAGAGAGAGAGAGAGAGAGAGAGAGAGAGAGAGAGAGAGAGAGAGAGAGAGAGAGAGAGAGAGAGAGAGGAGAGAGAGAGAGAGAGAGAGAGAGAGAGAGAGAGAGAGAGAGAGAGAGAGAGCAGACATGACAAGATCAGACATGACAATTTAAGATCAGACATGCCTGTAAGCAAAATCAAGAAGAACACCAGCATTTCCTAATTGGGACTTGGCTACATTCCGGAACTGACAGACACATTAGTCCATGGGTTTTCCGTCATCAGCTCGGTCAAGTCATTCTAACACTTTGTTTTGGTTGGTTGAACGCTCTATACTAGTTTGCCAGTTAGCTAGGGCACTCGGAGCAAAAACATCCGACCCAAATAATTCAACAAGGGAAGATGGTGTATAAACCGTCAAACATGGAATAAATACGCGTCAAATGATGACGCCCTTCGCCTACTACAAATGATACAGAGGACGATTCCACTTTTATTGATCTTCGACGAGGTCGAAATGCAGGTGCTCACTTGATCGGCTAGCGCCAAAAGGGAAAGGTGAATAGAAATGACGCCAAAATTTTGATTTGGTGTTAAATAAATGCTGCCTTACTTATGCAGTTGCTGTCCATGAAATTGTCGATGGGAGCTTGGAAGAGGGGGTTGTTCAAGTAAGCGAGAAGCTGATCAACAATGTATTCATCGTTGCCGGACGCCATGATGAATCCACACGACGCTTTGAAGTTCTCGCGAGAGTATGCGATAGGCATGCGTAGAGCACAGGGACTAAAGGCTTGTTCACGAGGCGCAGCGATTCAAAGCGCTGCTCAGCGCTGGACAGCGCTTGCGCCGTGAAACGGCTTGTTCGGCCGCGTGCACCACGAAAACCCCGAGAATGACCTGGCTCACGAAGAAGGCTGAAATGGTCGAAGTTGGTGGTTATTCTGACCTTTGACCGCATCCGCCACTCCGCCTGACTGACTTCGCACGCCCTGGGGAGTTATGCTAAGATCCGGCCGCATTAATGTATCTGCGTTTTGTGACAAACGTCTTGCTCGGCGGTACTGTACTCCATGCACCTTAACGGTGCGCGTGATTCGGGTGTAATCTTAAGCTAAACGACGTTTATTGGCAGTATTACACCCGAATCACGCGGAGCACAGAATTTGCGCAGCTGAGTGCGAGCTGGAGGCAAAATCTGTAGCGTGTTCCGTAAGCTCAGCCGCTGTAAGCAGCTGTCAGCGCTGCTTCTGTGAAACCCTCTGCTGCGCGTCGCTGGGGAAAAGCGCTGGCAGCGCTGCGTAGCGGTAAAAATTGAATGCCAAGACTGTCAGCAAAATGGCGGCCACGATTGGAGGTTTTCGTTTCGGGGAAGACAAATACATCAATTGTGAGCTGACGCCTGATGAAGTATACCTTATACATGGCGGTAAGTGTGAAGGGAGATTACATTTTTATTTTATGTTCAAATTGCTTATGAACTTGACTTAGTTTGCATGTTTTGGGGAAGAATACTTGCAATGTTCACTGCATGTCACCGTGCGCTGTCTTCTTCTTTTCACAAACAACTTGTATTTTCACAAAAAGTTCAAAAGACACAAAATTCAAACTCTGTACACATATTCTTCAAACCTTTATTAACAACTTTCATTCATATAATCATATATAATTTTTGCGGATTGACCACAATTAGCCTTGAAAGTGAAGTGGTAGTGTACTGTGCAGCGCAAAAGGTTTGAAGAATATGTGTACAGAGTTTGAATTTTGTGTCTTTTGAACTTTTTGTGAAAATACAAGTTGTTTGTGAAAAGAAGAAGACAGTGCACGGTGACATGATGCAGTGAACATTGCAAGTATTCTTCCCCAAAACATGCAAACTAAGTCAAGTTCATAAGCAATTTGAACATAAAATAAAAATGTAATCTCCCTTCACACTTACCGCCATGTATAAGGTATACTTCATCAGGCGTCAGCTCACAATTGATGTATTTGTCTTCCCCGAAACGAAAACCTCCAATCGTGGCCGCCATTTTGCTGACAGTCTTGGCATTCAATTTTCACGGCTACGCAGCGCTGCCGGCGATTTTTCCCAGCGGCGCGCAGCAGACGGTTTCACGGAAGCAGCGCTGACAGCGGCTTACAGCGGCTGAGCTTACGGAACACGCGGCAGGACGCGTAGCGCTGCAAAGCGCTGCATCGATTAGTGCGGCGGAATCCACCGGAGACGGCGCACCGCCGTATTTTTTGTTGCGCTCGATTGCTTCAGGGGCCTGTTCAAGAGGCCTACCGGTACCTACCGGTACGTACCGGTAGCCTCTTGAATGACTTGGTACGGCTACCGGTACGTACCGGTACGTACCGCGCCGGAGAGCCGTTGCGCCCGCTGCGCCGTGTATAGCCAAAATGGCTGCCTTCGGGGAAAGGAAGAAAGTCATCATCACAAATATGCGCTGTGGCACGCATTTCGACCTGTGATTATTACCCAGCCTATGCGAGACGTTACAAAAAGTTAGGCTGATATTGTACTTTTCTTTTTTAAAAGAATATCTGCTCTGAAATAATTACTGGGCAAGATGTTAGAAAACATTTCCAAGGCAGATAGCGAAACAATTTTAAGGGAAGCAACTCTTATATCTGACATTAGCCCTTTGTTTGTTGTGTAATCTCCCTTGAAGTGAACATCGAAATATTCTTGCTTACACCAAGTTAGCACTGTCGTTTTAACATAAATTTCTATTCGAGCGATGCCGAGCATTCATGCACAGCTACAGCTTAACGTATTTCATCAGTTCCACAAGGAACGAGCAGTCTGCAGCTGCTGGTTTACTCATTTGGTTGAGAAGCGCAATCCGCGGCGATGAGAAGGCATCTTGGAAGCCATCTTGGCTACCGTTGGGTCATAACGAGTCGTTCAAGAGGGCACACCGGTAACTCGGCTACCGGTAGGCTACCAGTAGGTCGTCTTGATCACACGGCAGGTCACGTGACCGGCGGAATACCCGGCGAACCGCCGGGTCTGCCGTCAGGTTTTCTGCGGCGAACGAAGATCCAAGATGGCGACGACCACCTGGGCCTGTATGCACGTCAGAAGCGGTTAGCATAAACGCGCTTAGAGCTTAAACGCGGTTAGCTACACGGGCCCTACAGCCTGGGCCTGAAGACGTCGATCCGTTTAGTGGACTAATCGCGTTATTGGTATGCACGTCAATCTGGTTAGCCTATCCTATACGGATTTTCGCGTATAAAGTTATCGCACCTCCAAGGTTTTTCCGAGCACGACAGCGGCGTCTTCTGCGAAGAAACAGGATTTTCCGGAACCGGGTGGGGATGGAGGGTGGGGATAGTGGGTGGGGATGGGAGGTGGGGATGGCGGGTGGGGATGGGGTGGGTGGGGATGGGGTGGGTGGGGATGGGGGGGTGGGGATGGGAGGGTGGGGATGGAGTGTGGGGATGGAGGATGGGGATGGGGGTGGGGAGGAGGAGGACGGGATGAGGAGGAGGAGGGAAAGAGGGGGAGGAGGAGGGGGAGGAGGACGGAGAGGGGGAGGAGGACGGGGAGGGGGAGGAAGCGGAGGAGGAGGAGGGGGAGAAGGACGGGGGGGAGGAGGACGGGGGGGGGGGAGGAGGGGGAGGGGGAGGGGGAGGGGGAGGAGGGGGAGGGGGAGGAGGAGGAGGGGAAGAGGGGGAGGAAGAGGGGGAGGAGGACGGGGAGGAGGTGGAGGGGGAGGAAGAGGGTGAGGGGGAGGGGAAGGAGGAGGAGGAGGAATGTTGAACGCATGAATAGGTCGGGAAAGCTCATGCATTGCAAAATTGGAAATGCGGGTCAATGCACCTTCACGCGAAAGCACCTGTCAGTGGATTTCGTTGCGATATAACAACAATGTATTCCGCGCGTCAGCTATAAATAGAAGTGCGCGAACTTGGAAGATCGACGTGTAGATGACCTGCATTTCCATTTGTCAAATGTAACCGCTTTCACGACCTATTGATGCAATCAACATACAGCTTTGATAAATTAATGCTGTTCATGGCTTACATTTTCTTTGGATGGGTTTCTAGTGTCCCAATATACAGCTTTTTCTGTGCGAACCCGAGACAGCATGTGTGTGTTTAGCTATACGTCTCCGTTTAGCGCGATGTGCATACCAAATCCAGTTAGGGCTTATACGCGGTTAGGGCCCGTATAGCTAAACACACACACGCTGTCTACGGTTCGCACAGAAAAAGCTGTATATTGGGACACTAGAAACCCCATCCAAAGAAAATGTAAGCCATGAACAGCATTAATTTATCAAAGCTGTATGTTGAATGCATCAGTAGGTCGGGAAAGCTGGTACATGTTACAATTCGCAATGCAGGTCGACACGGCGAAGAATCCGTGGCGACGGCTCCACTGCTTACATTGCGTGTTCGCACAGAAATCGCTGTATTTGGGGGATACTAAAACCCCATCCAAAGAAAATGTAAGCCATGAACAGCATTAATTTATCAAAGCTGTATGTTGAATGCATCAATAGCTCGTGAAAGCTCCCACGATTTAAAATTGCAAATGCAGGTCGACGCGATATAGATATCTACACAAGAAGCGTCTGTTGCCATGGCTTGGCACGAGAACGAGGCGCGGAGCAAAGGGACGTAACTCTAAATTCTGACCCCGCTTCGCGTAATGAAAATCGATTGAGTTCGCGGTGTCAGTTCCAGAATGTCTGGCCGACGAAATCTGAACTTACGAAATACTTCTTGGTCATCGTAGGTGTCGAAGGGATTAGTTCGGTCCCGGAAAATCCTGTTTCTTTGCAGAAGACGCCGCTGTCGTGCTCGGAAAAACAAAATGGCCGCCATATATTTACACGCGTTTAGGCCCTCTGAGGTGCGATAACTTTATACGCGAAAATCCGTATAGGATAGGCTAACCAGATTGACGTGCATACCAATTGTTTCCGCCTATCCGCCCGTATAGGGGATAAACGTGATTAGTCCACTAAACGGACCAACGTGCATACGGGCCCAGACTAGGGTTTATGTTTTGTGACGCTTCGGCACTGAAAATATTTGATAAAAACCGCTGGCGCAGAACCTCCAGGTTTTGGCAACAAAAAAGAAGATCGGGTTCGAACCCGCAACCTCTCGAGAAAAGAGGGGAAAAAACACACACACACTAAAGCACAAAAAACCAGGTCGGGTTCGAACCCACAACCTCTCGAAAAAAGAGAGAGAAGAAAGTTTCAGCGCAGAATCGAACCTGGTCATGCATGACCAAGAGTCCAATGCTCTACCAACTGTGCCATTGAAAACTGGTATAGATGTAAAGAATTTATAACGACCTTTTCCTAAACCCCCATGGTTCGTATTTTGCACTGTAAATTGTAGGAAAATGGTATTTGGTATTTCATATGGATCTAACCCATCAACGTCAATAATCTTCTCGTAGTACCGCTTTTTGGTGTCTGCTGGTAGATGTTCAACATACAACAAAGCGTTTTGCTGAAGTAGGAATAGATAACTCTGTTTGACTCGATCTCGATTATGCAACACATTTCGCCATTCCGTGAAATGACAAAATAAATCGGAAAAACAAAATGGCCGCCATATATTTACACGCGTTTAGGCCCTCTGAGGTGCGATAACTTTATACCCGAAAATCCGTATAGGATAGGCTAACCAGATTGACGTGCATACCGATTGTTCCCGCCTATCCGCCCGTATAGGGGATAAACGTGATTAGTCCACTAAACGGACCAACGTGCATACGGGCCCAGACTAGGGTTTATGTTTTGTGACGCTTCGGCACTGAAAATATTTGATAAAAACCGCTGGCGCTGAACCTCCAGGTTTTGGCAACAAAAAAGAAGAAGATCGGGTTCGAACCCGCAACCTCTCGAGAAAAGAGGGGAAAAAACACACACACACAAAAGCACAAAAAAACCAGGTCGGGTTCGAACCCACAACCTCTCGAAAAAAGAGAGAGAAGAAAGTTTCAGCGCAGAATCGAACCTGGTCATGCATGACCAAGAGTCCAATGCTCTACCAACTGTGCCATTGAAAACTGGTATAGATGTAAAGAATTTATAACGACCTTTTCCTAAACCCCCATGGTTCGTATTTTGCACTGTAAATTGTATGAAAATGGTATTTGGTATTTCATATGGATCTAACCCATCAACGTCAATAATCTTCTCGTAGTACCGCTTTTTGGTGTCTGCTGGTAGATGTTCAACATACAACAAAGCGTTTTGCTGAAGTAGGAATAGATAACTCTGTTTGACTCGATCTCGATTATGCAACACATTTCGCCATTCCGTGAAATGACAAAATAAATCACTTTCTTTTCAAACCTTGATTCTGAAAATTTGATACATTCAATCGGACCTAACTTCCAGTAAGTGTGCAAAATGTCAAGGAAATCCGTCCAGTAGTTTTTGAGAAATCAGCCGTTAAGAACTTAAGTCGGAACAGACAGACAGACAGTCACAATGACTGAATGAGACATACAGAAAATATTGTACAATCCTGGAGTGGTTTATGTCCGGCAACTGGTTTTTGTAGACAGACCACGAACTGTTTGGTATTTCATACGGATCTAACCCATCAACGTCAATAATCTTCTCGTAGTACCGCTTTTTGGCATCTGCTGGTAGATGTTCAATCGAAGCGTTTTTGCTGAAGTAGGAAAATATAACTCTGACTCGATCTCGAGTTGGCTATTCCATAAATTGACTATCTAGGGAGGTGCTTTCGAGTTTACGACATTTAAAAAAAACACTTTATTTTCAAACCTTGATGCTGAAAATTTGATACATTCAATCGGACCTAACTTCCAGTAAGTGTGCAAAATGCCAAGGAAATCCGTTTAGTAGTTTTTGAGAAATCAGCCGTTAAGTAGGGCCTGACAGAGAGACATACCCAATAAATTACGTCACGGTATTGATGACGTCACACATTTCGCAATTTCGCCATTCCATGAATCGAGTATTTGGGGAGGCGCTGTCGAGTGTACGACCTTAAAAACCACTTTCTCTTCAAGCCTCGATTCTGAAAATTGGATACATTCAATCGGACCTAACTTCCAGTTAGTGTGCAAAATGCCAAGGAAATCCATCCAGTAGTTTTTGAGAAATCAGCCGTGAAGTCGGGACAGACAGACAGACAGGCAGGCAGATAAAAACCGCTGGCGCTGAACCTCCAGGTTTTGGCATATGTTTAAAAAAATGATTGGGTTCGAACCCGCAACCTTTCGAGAAAAGAGGGGGGAAAAACACACACACACAAAAACACAAAAAACCAGGTCGGGTTCGAACCCACAACCTCTTGAAAAAAGAAAAAACGTTTCAGCTCAGAATCGAACCTGGTCACACATGACCAAGAGTTCAATGCTCTACCAAATGTGCCCTTGAAAACTGATATGGCTGAGTGTTTGTAAAGCATTAATAACGTTCTTTTCCGTAAACCATCGCAAGATTTTGAACATCTCATATAAAGACCATGTCACGAATGAGGAAGTCAGCAACAGGATCAGGAAAGCAATTGGACAGCACGAAGACCTGCTCTCAATCGTGAAAAGCAGAAAGCTGAAGTGGTACGGTCACGTGTCAAGAGGCAGTGGGCTGGCCAAGACCATCCTGCAAGGTACTGTACGCATACCAGGTGGGAGAAGGTGAGGCAGGCAGAGAAAGAAGTGGGAAGACAACATGAAAGAGTGGACAGGCTTGACCTTTGCTGACTCACAGCAAGCCACAGAGGATAGAGATCGATGGAGGAAGATTGTCCGAAAGTCATCAGTGGTGCCTCAACAACCCATCTCAGGGTTAAGAGACTGAACCAAAGACCATACATTACTAAGACCGCACACTCGGCTGATTTTAGCGAGATTTCCGACAGAGCGATCTCCCCGTTTTCGCGTGTCTCCCCCAGAGCGCTTGTGCGAGATCATTCAGCGTGGCTGAGACTAGTGAATATAGTCTCAGCAACAGGTTGGTCACGTGATAGCCTTAAATCTTCCATAACATGCATACCACCGTTCTGAACACAGA
This sequence comes from Theodoxus fluviatilis, assembly GCA_034096865.1. Classification (NCBI taxonomy): domain Eukaryota; kingdom Metazoa; phylum Mollusca; class Gastropoda; order Cycloneritida; family Neritidae; genus Theodoxus; species Theodoxus fluviatilis. Next base: position 78,470 of record JAWQFJ010016693.1, on the reverse strand, counting down.
GTCTCGGCCACGCTGAATGCCATATCACATCGTGAGTGTATTCCTCCGCTTGTTGTGATACACTCGATAATGGCAGCCATGTTTTCGTCAATTCATTTTTTAAACATCGATTTCCCATGAATGTAAAACTTGTATGCGGTAAAATTCGAATCACAAGAGTGTAATATTGTGAACTCTACTAATTATAAGGACTTTGAATACAACAGCAATATTTATACTTCATTGAGCGAGTAAGGCAACCAATCCCGTCTGCATAATCTTCGATACACACAGAAACCCACTGAGTGCTTTTGCTGATGAGGAATCATTAATTTAATGTATGCTTAGAAGGATAAAACTTAGAAAAACTGCTTCTGAGCTATCCGATAATATCGAACTTCGGAATCGGACGGATTCCTACAGAAGAAACTTCCATTCGATTAAATCACTTACTGACTCCATCAGTCGACACCGAATGATCGAAGTGTGGAGCTCGTCAAACAGTGTGAAGGCAGTTAGACCACAGGTTCCGGCCAGAAAGCATTTACTTGCGAGAGTATAACCATAGATTCACGAAACCAGCCCGGACCCATAGGAATGCTTTTCGCTGCGTTTATAGTAGGTCCAAAGATCGCGTGTATTACCAAAGACTATTCATAACTGTATAATCTTTGGTATTACTATACACAATCGCATGTGCTCAAGGCAGTTTGCAACCTTATAGACACGTTCGCGCTAAAAGTAGTTCTCAAATGATTTCCTGAAAATCTCATAGATTATTTTTATTAGAACACCAAATTTGTGTTTATCTATCGGGATAAATAATTGGAGTGAAATAGAATCGCCTCTTTTTACTCTCAATGGTCTTCTGATCATGTTGAATTTTGATTGGTAGAATCAATGGAATGTGGAGCCGAAGTCACGTGACCAACCTGTGTCAGAGACACTATGATCTCTGTGTTCAGAATGGTGCGAGATGTGTTGTATAGATTATGCCACATGCGTGAGGAATAAAATTTAGTGTATGAATAGCAGAATGCAAGTGCGTACAAGGGTTTTTATAGTATTTCTTGAAAGCGATATGTATGTGAGAAACCGTTTGTTTCGTAATTTGTAAACATGAACACTAATTAGCCGAGTGCGTGGAGAAGCGAGTATAAACACTAAAATGAAATCCCCACACTAAAGCTGGGAAAAGGGTCAAGGTGTCAGTAAACGATATCTCTCGTAAAAGATCTAAACACAATTTTCTCCATGGAAAAGCACGTCCCTAACAAGCTGGTCTTAATAAAGAAATAAACATCGGACGCATAATTATGATATGTGCGTTGAGCAGCAGACGCTCGACTCGAGCAGCATACAATGATAAACGCGAGAAGAACAGAAAAATCGAACTTCGTAATTTGTGATGCACAAGATTCCTTTCACTGTTGAACCTCAGGAGAAAATACTGTTGTTAAAAATGCTGAATTTCCTTACCCTGCCCTTCACTGGCTTCAGTACCGCGAGTACAGCAGGATAGACATTGATCGAGTGCATTCTGGATTCGTCTGCATCCCTTGTTTCGGAAACCTACCCTCTTCAATACGTCGAGGTAAGTGAATTCTTTGCAATTATCCTCTGCTGCATGCTTTATGTATCATGTAGTTTGCAGAATGAGGAAATGCAAGCCGCCGAAGCCGAAGGTTGCAGACTCCTACTCGTTGGTATTCTCGTTATCGTCGAAAGACGCAAAAACGGGGACGTAACTCTAAATCCGTACCTCGCTTCACGTAGAGCAAAAATAGCTGAATGCGCGGTCTTAGTAATGTATGGTCTTTGACTGAACTGAACTGAACTAAAATTGGGGAAAAGATAACTCTGTTTGACTCGAAGTGGCTATTCCATCAATTGAAATCTCATAGGGTGGTTTTCGAGTTTACGACCTTAATAAATCACTTTCTTTTGAAGCCTCGATTCTGAAAATTTGAGACATTCAATCGGACCTAACTTCCAGTAAGTGTGCATAATGCCAAGGAAATCCGTCTAGTAGTTTTTGAGAAATCAGTCGTTAAGAAGGGCCTGAAGGGCAGAGATACACAATAAATTACGTCACGGTATTGATGACGTCACACATTTCGCAATTTCGCCATTCCATGAATCGAGTATTTGGGGAGGCGCTGTCGAGTGTACGACCTTAAAAAAACCACTTTTTCTTCAAGCCTCGATTCTGAAAATTGGATACATTCAATCGGACCTAACTTCCAGTTAGTGTGCAAAATGCCAAGGAGATCCGTCCAGCAGTTTTTGAGAAATCAGCCGTGAAGTCGGGACAGACAGACAGACAGACAGACAGACAGATAAAAACCGATGGCTCTGAACCTCCAGGTTTTGGCATTTAAAAAAAAACACAATAAAGGCTGTAGGACCTTCAGTAAACCTGGTGGGATAACAGGATGTCTGTAGTGCCACTGTAACTTTTGAAGTAAGTCACACACAGCTTTGTGTACAGGATCACAGGGGTATATCCAAAGCTTGACATCACGTCTTGAACAGATGGAAGTCTTCTGCTTTTGCATCTGCTTCCCCTACCCCATTGCCCACCCTACCCATCGCCACCCCCGACCCCCTCAGCACGCACGCACACACACACACACACACACACACACACACACACACACACACACACACACACTCACTCACTCACACAAAACGGGAAAAACGCATTTCGCCCTCCCTCACAGCCCCCCCACCCTCCTCTTTTTTTTTCCCCAATTACCCCCGTCTTCCATATCTCATATCTGTCACCGTTTCTTATGACGGCTGCATCATTCAGTTGTATGTCCTTTTTTCTCTCTCTGTGTGGTGGTGCTTTTTTCTCTTTACTTTATTATGGCTGCTATGCGAACTGCGCAGTGTGCGAAAGATTTATTTCGAGCCACTTGTGTCAACGTGAATTTGTGAATATTAACAAAAATTACACTGTCACGAATTTCGATTCCACGACACTCGTTTTCTCTCTTTCACCGCACAACTATGCCAGAGGAGGATCATAGATGACACGCCGCTTCTTTTCCTTGTGCTGAAAGTAGGGATGGTGCTCTGTCACGTGTGTGTGTGTGTGTGTGTGTGTGTGTGCGCGCGCGCTTGTGCATGTGTGTCTGTGTGTGTATGTTTGTGCGTGTGTGTGTGCGTCTGTGTGTGCGTATGCATGTGTGTGTGTGTGTGTACAGGGGCGGACGAGGGGGGGGGGGGGTTTCCGGGGTTTCCGGAACACACACCCCCCCCCCCCCCCCCCCCAACAGAAAAAAAATGATAAAAAAATATATTTTTTCTTCAGTAACAAAATTTGCAGCCTGAAAGTGTTAATGATCATAATTATAATGCGCCAGAATGGACCATTTTGCAGTTACAACCCCCCCCCCCCCCCCGCTCTCTCTCTCTCTCTCTCTCTCTCTCTCTCTCTCTCTCTCTCGCTCTCTCTCTCTCTCTCTCTCTCTCTCTCGTTGGCAAAACTCCCCACTCGAGCTTGCCTTTTCATTTCTACGCATTCTGCCAATCTTGCACGTTGTGTTTAGCAACACAGGAGTCCTTCAGTAGTCTGACAACAGCTGAAAATACTTGCACGAGACAAATGCCAGCTATGAAAATCTTCGCATTAATTTTTTGCTTGGTTTTGCTGTGTTGGCGGCCCAAACCCGAGCATAGGCGAGAGGTTTGCGGCTTGTTGACCTAAGGGAGGTAACTCCTGACGCTGCCGCGTGTGGCTTGTGGTCAAGGGGGAGACAACTTTGTCACGTATTTGTGCGATTTTGGAAACTCTCACGTGGGCGTATAATAGTTAGTTACAAATGAATTTGAGAGAGAGAGAGAGAGAGAGAGAGAGAGAGAGAGAGAGAGAGAGAGAGAGAGAGAGAGAGAGAGAGAGAGAGTTAGCGAGCAACGATACGTTTCGACTGAATCTTCGTCTTCTTCCCGAAACGAAGATTTCTTTGTTGTCGCTCTCCTTCGCCTCACACAACCAAGTTTTCCAGTAAAACATGACATACAGTTAGCATAATTTTGTTTTCATAATGATCGTTCTTTAACTATCAATTTCATTTGCTTGCATTTGCTGACGACTGCGATTTTTGTTGCAGACGAGCTGCGTGTGCATGAGATGTCTTGAGTTGCCGCTCCGTGCCAAGCACAGACGCTGCCTGCCTGCCTGCCTTGCCTTCCGTTTGGTTTCCATGGTTTTGTTTGCAATTGCTGTGTTGTACCACGTGATATGCATTTCGTTTCAGTCAGCACTAATAGTGTCTTCCATTTGGTTTCCATGGTTTTGTTTGCAATTGCTGTGTTGTACCACGTGAAATGCGTTTCGTTTCAGTCAGCACTAATAGTGGCTGCGCTCGATTTGTCCGCCTGAATCCGCCGGCGGGCGAGACGGGGCACCGGCGGGTTTTTTGTTGCGCTCGATTTCTTCAGGTCACATGACCGGCGGATCGTGCCTTCCATTAATTTTGGTTTTCATGGTTTTGTTTGCAATTGCCCCCCCCCCCCCCCCCTCCGGCAACAGAAATATATATATATATATATATATATATATATATATATATATATATATATATATATATATATATATATATATATATTTTCTTTTCTTTTCTTCAGTAACAAAATCCGCTGCCTGAAAGTGGTAGCCTAATGATCATGATTATAATGCGCCAGAATGGACCATTTTGCAGTTACACACACACACACACACACACACACACACACACACACACACACACACACACACACACACCCCGCTTTCTGGATCTTTCACGTTTCGGTTGAGCACTTTTACCCCCCCCCCCCCCCCCCCCCCCCCCCCCCGCTCGTAAAAAAAGTTTGGAAACCCCCCCCACCAAAAATGATCTGATCCGCCCCTGGTGTGTGTGTGTGTGTGTGTGTGTGTGTGTGTGTGTGTGTGTGTGTGTGTGTGTGTGTGTGTGTGTAAGGCAGCATACTGGGGCAAGCCGGGCCAAGGGAAGCAAGATGACACCATGAAAGTTTGTCAGACATTGCTGAAAAGCCACGCTATTCAAGTTGAAAGGAATTATACTCACAACAGAACACGCGCATTCAGGTTGAAAGGAATTATACACACAAATGCACACGCGCATTCAAGCTGAAAGGAATTACACACACAAATGCACACGTGCATTCAGGTTGAAAGGAATAATACACACACATGCACACAAGCATTCAAGCTGAAAGGAATTATACACACATATGCACGCCCATTCAAGTTGAAAGGAATTATACACAAATGCACACGCGCATTCGAGCTGAAAGGAATTATACACACACATGCACACGCGCGTTCGCATGCGCCGACACCAAAGCTACAGACTGTCGCCAAAGACCATACATGACTTTTTGCTTGCTGCGATACAGTTTGTTACTCACAGCTCTCACCATCTTTTCGAGATCTTTTTCCTTTCCCGATAAACTGGTGGAAGGCAGACTGCACAGCCACTGAAGGGCATCGCAGGGTAGGCTCAACTCGTCGGCATTTTCTTCTTTTGTTTTGGAGCCAGAGCCAGTGTCAGGAAGGGAAGATCTTTCCCGAGGGTATGGTCTTTTATTTGTAACTTTGGGCGGCGGGTTAGGCACATCAAAAATAGTTGGAATAGCATTCCAGACCAGTCTATCTATTTCAGCTGGACGAATGAATTGATTTGGTTCAAAGTGGTCACTGCACAGGACAAGACCAGCAGTAGACAGATGAGCAGCACTTTCCCCCGGGTGCTGGACGTTTCGCCCCATTTGCGACATTCGGAACGACGTTTAGCTAAGATCCGGCCGCGTTAATGTATCTGCGTTTTGTGACAAACGTCTTGCTCGGCGGTACTGTACTCCATGCACCTTAACGGTGCGCGTGATTCGGGTGTAATCTTAAGCTAAACGACGTTCCGAATGTCGCAAATGGGGCGAAACGTCCATGACCCCTTTCCCCCATCAAATCTTGACGTCTTGAATTTTGCACCCATTTGCTACATCTTGTCTCATCTCGGGGTAAGCGGAAAAAAGATTTTCCACGACAGCCGTATCTGGCATTTGAACACGATATTGCAAGACAGTTTTCTCCTCCGTGCCTTCGTCGCTTCATTTTCAGCTATGAGAGAATGAAAGCGTCGATTCTAATTCCAGCTAGAAACACCACAGTGTTCAGAGTTATGCGAGGAAAAGCTTTCTAACCTATTGACGCTAGTCGCTTTTTCTAATGGGAGACCCAAAATGCCATTGCAGTTATATAGTGTATGCTGCTCGATCGTCTGCTGCTCAGCGCGCAGATCATAATTATGCGTCCGGTGTTTATTTCTTTATTAAGACCAGCTTGTTAGGGACGTGCTTTTCCATGGAGAAAATTGTGTTTAGATATTTTAGGAGAGATATAGTTTACTGACACCTTGACCCTTTTCCCAGCTTTAGTGTGGGAATTTTCATTTTAGTGTTTACACTCGCTTCTCCAAGCACTCGGCTAATTAGTGTTCATGTTTACAAACTACGGAACAAACGGTTTCTCACATACATATCGCTTTCAAGAAATACTATAAAAACCCTTGCACCCACTTGCTCTTTATTCCTCACGCACGTGGCATAGATACAACACTCACTATACATGTGAATCTCGCACAAGCGCTCCGGGGAAAGACACGCGAAAACGGGGAGATCACTCTGTCGGAAATCTCGCTAAAATCAGCCGAGTGCGCGGTCTTAAGCATGAGGGGACTTCAGGAGGCGCAGTGCTTCAAAGCGCTTACTCAGCGCTGCACGTGATTCACTCCTGAACGGCAATTTTGGGGCGCGATTCACTCAGCGCTGAGCAGCGCTGTGAATCACCAATCCGACGTGCTTCAGATGATTTTGTATCAAATCCAAAATGACGCCTTCGATCCCGCATTGGCCGTCGATGCGTTAAAATAACCCTCAGAAACATCATTTTTGGACTGGAACGGGCTTTATTTGCCCCAAGCGCTCTGTATGTGCGAGTAATGGCAAGTAAGGATAACACAGTAGTGGACTTTATTCATGCAGAATACATTTAAACGCGCATAAACGATGTCTGTGGCAAAGAAAACACTTTCTTCGCGTCTATCAACACAACATGGGGCGCAGAAGATTTACCTCCCCTTTAACAAGTGAAGCGCTGCACAAAATCTGAGGCGTTCAGGAGTGGCAAAGAGCGCTCAATTGCCAACATGAAGCGCTCATGCAGCGCTGAGTACTCTTGAACAAGCCTTTAGTAATCCCTGCGTTCCGTTGCACTCTGCTTCATCTCTGCTAGGGTGTAGCAGGCTCAGGAGTTTCGATTGGTCGGTTTCATTAATTATTTTAAAAGCACGTTACCATTAAAAGTAGAGGGTTTTGGAGGCCCTCTTTGGATACATGGATCCCCTAAATAAGTTCACATTCATTTATATCCCTCTTGATCAAATAGACAACTTCATAAAAGCATTAGGATAGAAAAATCCATTAATAACAAAAGGGAGATAACCATCACCAGTCATAGAGGAAGGTCAAGGGAATTCCAAAACGTGTGTCGTCTGCTAAATCGTTACTCTCATGGGTATAAATGCCGACGATTACCACAGATATCAAACCGACATACAATCCACTCTGCCACGGTGATGAGAGCACGAAAACATTTATTTCTTCGAAATTTGACAGCAATCGGCACGTTTGCCACTTCCATGTTATGTAAACTCCATGGTTCGAAGCATGTTTACCGTGCAAGTCCGTAGATTGACTTCCAATTAGTTCTGTTTAGTATGAGCCAATCAAATGCGGCTATGAGTTCTGTAGCTTCATTGTTGCTAGGCACAGCAGGTGGCGCACTCTAGTGTGAAGCAGTTAGAGCTCCTTCTGAGACGCTCGAGCTGCTGCGCGACCTTGACAGGAAGTTGACCTCTGCCACTGGCTGAAACGTCACCAAAGATTGTGTATGAATGATTTTCGACCCTAATACTTTTATTTAGTCGTTTCTTCGATCAAGAGTGATAAATGTGAGTGTAAAATAATATTGGGGATTCGTGTATTCAAAGAGGGCCCTATACTTTTAATGATAATGTGCTTTAAAAGTTATTAAATAAAACCAACCAATCAAAACTCTTGAGGCTGCTACACCGTAGCAGAGATGAAGCAGAGTGCAACGGAACGCAGGGAAAGTATGGTCTTTGCTCTGCTATTTTGCACTACGCGGAGCGAGGTACGGATTTAGAGTTACGTCCCCGTTTTCGCGTCTGTCGACGCTAGCGAGAATAGCAACGAGTAGGAGTCTGCAACCTTCGGCGGCTTGCATTTCCTCATTCTGCAAACTACATGATACATAAAGCATGCAGCAGAGGATAATTACAAAGAATTCACTTACCTCAACGTATGGAAGAGGGTAGGTTTCCGAAACTAGGGATGCAGACGAATCCAGAATGCACTCGATCAATGTCTATCCTGCTGTACTCGCGGTACTGAAGGGCAGGGTAAGGAAAAGTGAATACCAATGTCTTTCCACACGTTGCATTGTCTTCGTCATCACAGTTTTTAACAAATTCAGCATTTTTAACAACAATATTTAATTTCTTCTGATCCTGGTTTAGTCTATCTGTCAAGAGAAACTTGAACGCATGGTGTTCATGCCCAGAGGGAGAGCAGAGCGCGGACGGCCATCTTCCACCCGGTCAGACAAGGCGAGGAGCGAGGTGAATTGGACTCCACCGCTTCAAGCCAGTTCAGGGTCTCGCGAAGAAAAGCATGGTGCCCTGACTTCTCTGAAATTGCATGACCCATTAGTTGCTTGGACGATGTTTCCGCTGTTGAAAACATTGAAGAGTTTGTCAAACTGTTCAATGAAGTAGGCCGTTTGTCTGGCGTCGTCTGGCAGCACTTGCAGCTGCACAAGTACGGACATGGCAGCTGCAACAGAGTGGGACAGCACTTGGGCGGCGTACCTGACTCGCTAAGCCGAAAATGGGGGAAGATGAACGTGTTTTTCGGTAAGTTTCAGTGCCAAACGAACACTATTCTGCTTGTCAAAAGTGTATAGCCTCTCAATTTGGCTCCATGAAATTGTGACGCCATTGAGAACAAAACCTTTGTTCTTGAGGTTGTTTAATGTTTTTCAGGAGATGAGGAGGATCATAGATGACATGCCGCTTCTTTTCCTTGTGCTGAAAGTAGGGATGATGCTCTGTCACGTGTGTGTGTGTGTGTGTGTGTGTGTGTGTGTGTGTGTGTGCGCGCGCGCGTGTGTGCATGTGTGTCTGTGTGTGTATGTTTGTGTGTGTGTGTGTGTGTGTCTGAGTGTGCGCATGCATGTGTGTGTGTGTGTGTGTGTGTGTGTGTGTGTGTGTGTGTGTGTGTGTATGGCAGCTTACTGGGGCAAGCCGGGCCAAGAGAAGCAAGATGACACCATGAAAGTTTGTCAAACATTGCTGAAAAGCCACACTATTCAAGTTGAGAGGAATTATACTCACACAAGAACACGCACAGTCAGGTTGAAAGGAATTATACACACACATGCACACGCGCATTCAAGCTGAAAGGAATTACACACACATATGCACACGTGCATTCAGGGTGAAAGGAATAATACCCACACCTGCACACAAGCATTCAAGCTGAAAGGAATTATACACAGTCATGCACACGCGCATGCGCTGACACGAAAGCTATACAGACTGTCGCCAAAGACCAAACATGACTTTTTGCTTGCTGCGATACAGTTTGTTTCTCACAGCTCTCACCATCTTTTCGATATCTTTTTCCTTTCCCGATGAACTGGTGGTGGAAGGCAGACTGCACGGAAGGTCATCGCAGGGCAGGATCAACTCGTCAGCATTTTCTTCTTTTGTTTTGAAGCCAGAGCCTGTGTCAGGAAGGGAAGATCTTTCCCGAGGGTATGGTCTTTTATTTGTAACTTTGGGCGGCGGGTTAGGCACATCAAAAATAGTTGGAATAGCATTCCAGACCAGTCTATCTTTTTCAGCTGGACGGATGAATTGATTTGGTTCAAAGTGGTCACTGCACAGGACAAGACCAGCAGTAGACAGATGAGCAGCACTTTCCCCCATCAAATCTTGACGTCTTGAATTTTGCACCCATTGGCTACATCTTGTCTCGTCTCGAGGGAAGCGGAAAAAAGATTTTCCACGACAGCCGTATCTGGCATTTGAACACGATATTGCAAGGCAGTTTTCTCCTCCGTGCCTTCGTCGCTTCATTTTCAGCTATGAGAGAACGAAAGCGTCGATTCTAATTCCAGCTAGAATCACCACAGTGTTCAGAGTTATGCGAGGAAAAGCTTTCTAACCTATTGACGCCAGTCGCTTTTTCTAATGGGAGACCCAAAATGCCATTGCAGCTATATAGTGTATGCTGCTCGATCGTCTGCTGCTCAGCGCGCAGATCATAATTATGCGTCCGGTGTTTATTTCTTTATTAAGACCAGCTTGTTAGGGACGTGCTTTTCCATGGAGAAAGTTGTGTTTAGATATTTTAGGAGAGCTATAGTTTACTGACACCTTGACCCTTTTCCCAGCTTTAGTGTGGGAATTTTCATTTTAGTGTTTACGTACACTCGCTTCTCCAAGCACTCGGCTAATTAGTGTTCATGTTTACAAACTAAGGAACAAACGGTTTCTCACATACATATCGCTTTCATTCTGCTATTCATACACTGAACTTTATTCCTCAAGCACGTGGCATAGATACAACACTCACTATACATGTGTATCTCGCACAAGCGCTCCGGGGGAGACACGCGAAAACGGGGAGATCACTCTGTCGGAAATCTCGCTAAAATCAGTATCAGCCAATTGCGGGGTCTTAGTAATGTATGGTCTTTGCGCTCAGACGTGAGTGGCTGTTCGAAGAGTTGGAGCGGACAATTTTGACTATAAAACGGTATTTTTTAAAGCAAATGCGATTTTTTTTTCTGGGGAGGATCACGAAAACTATTTATGTAATTGGTGAGAGCTCGTACAGCGTGTGAGAAACGCTGCTGGCGACGGGAGTGAAGGAAAAGGCTTTGAAATATTGCCATTCCGTCAACTGACATTTGAGGGGGGGTGTTTTCGAGTTTACGACCTAAATAAATCACTTTCTTTTCAAACCTCGATTCTGAAACTTGGATATATTCAATCGGACCTAACTTCCAGTAAGTGTGCAAAATGTCTAGGAAATCCGTCCAGTAGTTTTTGAGAAATCAGCCGTTAAGTCGGGACTGACAGACAGACTGACACACAGATAATGTCTGTAGGACCTCCAGTAAACCTGGAGGGATAAAATTACGTCACGTTATTGATGACGTCACACATTTTGCATTTCGCCATTCCGTCAATTGACATATTAGGGAGGTGCTTTCGAGTTTACGACCTTAAAAAACCACTTTCTTTTCAAACCTCGATTCTGAAAATTGGATACTTTCAATCGAACCTAACTTCCAGTAAGTGTGCAAAATGTCAAGAAAATCCGTCCAGTAGTTTTTGAGAAATCAGCCGTTAAGTCGGGACTGACAGATAGACTGACACAGATAAAGTCTGTAGGACCTCCAGTAAACCTGGAGGGATAAAGTCTGTAGGATCTCCAGTAAACCTGTAGGGATAAAGTCTGTAGGACCTCCAGTATACCTGGAGGGATAAAGTCTGTAGGACCTCCAGTAAACCTGGAGGGATAAAGTCTGTAGGACCTCCAGTAAACCTGGAGGGATAAACCAAACAAGTAAATCAAGCCCGCCGTATTTACTCCATTCATCCAGGTCTGAGGAAATAACTCCGGGTCTTTGGTAGATATTCCACCATCGGAAATATGGAGTAAAAGAATGCTTAATTACCATTCGCCAAAACATGAAAAGGATTATGTCCATGTTGGTAGCATTGTTCACTCGTTAGTGTTCATGTATTAATAACAGGATCACAGGGACGATCGAATGTCAAGCCATTGCAAGAGCGCTCTTAAGACCTAATCGATTTCGTTATAAAACTTTAAGCCTTCTTCCATCAGCTACATTAGTCTACATGATAACATTTTGCGTTGAAATGTGTATAAGATCGTTGCATCGTGCTTTGGTGTAACCAAAGATTTGGTGCAACCAAAGATCACTATATACACAATCTTTGGTGCAACGCTGACGTGTTTTAAGGGAGGTAACTCCTCTTGCACTCGTGGTCGGCAACCCCTGTGGAGAGCCATGGCACATTCAGTCCAGTGAACAACTAAAAAAATAGAAACATCGAAGTAAAGAAACAGGAAGAACGTTTTTCATCTTGTCTGGAGTTTGTTTGTTTGTTTGTTGATAATGAGTGAACTTTTTGCTGAAGGAAAAAAGAGACACCCGCGCGCGCGCACGCACGCATGCACACACAAGCACGCACGTACACGCACCCCCGCGCGCACACAGAGACACATGCACACACGCGTGCACGCATGCACACACGCACACGCACGCACGCACATACACCGATGTTAAACAAAAGTAACGCGATCACTACACTAAGCAGAGACATAGCATGCAGTATTGCATTCCATTTCAAGGACTCTGGCTGATAAAGAAGCAGCAACAACAACAAAGAGACGACGACCACGATCATGACGAAAGCTTAATTTGGAAGAAAAACCAATCAAGAATGTTTCTATACTGGTATCGATATGTATTCAAATGCACTCGGACAGTAAATCAACCCCTCGCAGCACCACCAGGTCTTTGGCACCACCAACCCCTCGCAGCACCACCAGGTCTTTGGCACCACCAACCCCTCGCAGCACCACCAGGTCTTTGGCACCACCAACCCCTCGCAGCACCACCAGGTCTTTGGCACCACCCCCCCCTCGCAGCACCACCAGGTCTTTGGCACCACCCACCCCTCGCAGCACCACCAGGTCTTTGGCACCACCCACCCCTCGCAGCACCACCAGGTCTTTGGCACCACCCACCCCTCGCAGCACCACCAGGTCTTTGGCACCACCCACCCCTCGCAGCACCACCAGGTCTTTGGCACCACCCACCCCTCGCAGCACCACCAGGTCTTTGGCACCACCCACCCCTCGCAGCACCACCAGGTCTTTGGCACCACCCACCCCTCGCAGCACCACCAGGTCTTTGGCACCACCCACCCCTCGCAGCACCACCAGGTCTTTGGCACCACCAACCCCTCGCAGCACCACCAGGTCTTTGGCACCACCAACCCCTCGCAGCACCACCAGGTCTTTGGCACCACCAACCCCTCGCAGCACCACCAGGTCTTTGGCACCATCCACCCCTCGCAGCACCACCAGGTCTTTGGCACCACCAACCCCTCGCAGCACCACCAGGTCTTTGGCACCACCCACCCCTCGCAGCACCACCAGGTCTTTGGCACCACCCACCCCTCGCAGCACCACCAGGTCTTTGGCACCACCAACCCCTCGCAGCACCACCAGGTCTTTGGCACCACCAACCCCTCGCAGCACCACCAGGTCTTTGGCACCACCCACCCCTCGCAGCACCACCAGGTCTTTGGCACCACCCCCCCTCGCAGCACCACCAGGTCTTTGGCACCACCCACCCCTCGCAGCACCACCAGGTCTTTGGCACCACCCACCCCTCGCAGCACCACCAGGTCTTTGGCACCACCAACCCCTCGCAGCACCACCAGGTCTTTGGCACCACCCACCCCTCGCAGCACCACCAGGTCTTTGGCACCACCCACCCCTCGCAGCACCACCAGGTCTTTGGCACCACCCACCCCTCGCAGCACCACCAGGTCTTTGGCACCACCCCCCCCTCGCAGCACCACCAGGTCTTTGGCACCACCCACCCCTCGCAGCACCACCAGGTCTTTGGCACCACCCACCCCTCGCAGCACCACCAGGTCTTTGGCACCAACCACCCCTCGCAGCACCACCAGGTCTTTGGCACCACCAACCCCTCGCAGCACCACCAGGTCTTTGGCACCACCCACCGCGCGCATCGCCAGCATATCGGCGCGCGTGTACTAACCAAGCAGTTCCCACGTGGCGTTACCGGGCAACCACTCTTTATATATATATATATATATATATATATATATATATATATATATATATATATATATATAATATAGATAGATAGATAGATAGATAGATAGATAGATAGATAGATAGATAGATAGATAGATAGATAGATAGATAGATAGATAGATAGATAGATAGATAGATAGATAGATAGATAGATAGATAGATAGATAGATAGATAGATAGATAGATAGATAGATAGATATAGATAGATAGATAGATAGATAGATAGATAGATAGATAGATAGATAGATAGATAGATAGATAGATAGATAGATAGATAGATAGATAGATAGATAGATAGATAGATAGATAGATAGATAGATAGATAAATAGATGGATAGATAGATATAAGAAGAGCAGACTCATGTTGAGAAAGGGAGAAAAACACCGCTTTGATATAAACTTGTGGTCTAAACTCGTTTGTTCCAGTATCGGTCAGGGCCCTGAACTGCTTACCGCGTTCCAAGTGACTATCGTGTTAATTTTATCGTCTATAACGTTGTGCAGATGTGTAAGGAAGGCTGGGAGGGAGGGGGGAGGGGGGGGAGGGGGGGAGGGGGGAGGGGGGGAGGGGGGGAGGGGGGGTGTTGTTGAGACGCGAGGACATGGGAGACAGGGTGGGGTGATGCAAGGAGGGTGGTTGAAGGAGAAGGGATGACGATAGGAAGTAAGAGATCACGGGGAAACTGAAGAAAGCAGATGCATTTGATGTTGTGTGTTTATATGTGATTATTTTGATGATATATGTTCAAGTATGATTTTAACGAGCAAATTTCCTGTGAAGGAGAAAACAAAGTTGGTCAATGTTCTATGGTCAATGGTCTATGGTCAATGTTCTATGGTCAATGTTCTATGGTCAATGGTCTATGGTCTATGTTATATGGTCAATGTTCTATGGTCAATGGTCAATGGTCTATGTTCTATGGTCAATGTTCTATGGTCAATGGTCTATGGTCTATGTTCTATGGTCAATGTTCTATGGTCAATGGTCAATGGTCAATGTCTATGGTCAATGGTCAATGGTCTATGGTCTATGGTCTATGGTCTATGGTCTATGTTCTATGGTCAATGGTCTATGTTCTATGGTCAATGGTCAATGTTCTATGGTCAATGGTCAATGGTCTATGGTCAATGTTCTATGGTCAATGTTCTATGGTCAATGGTCAATGGTCAATGGTCAATGGTCTATGGTCTATGGTCTATGTTCTATGTGCGTGGGATGTCAGACAACCGATACCCCGAGTGATCATCGAAGGAAACAGCTCATGACTGCAGTTTTCGACAATTTTCAGTCTCTCTGTAGAGTACTGCTTGTCTCAGTAGAGTACTGCTTGTCTCAGTAGAGTACTGCTTGTCTCAGTAGAGAACTGCTTGTCTCAGTGGAGTACTGCTTGTCTCAGTGGAGTACTGCTTGTCTCAGTGGAGTATTGCTTATCTCAGTGGAGTATTGCTTGTCTCAGTGGAGTATTGCTTGTCTCAGTAGAGTACTGCTTGTCTCAGTAGAGTACTGCTTGTCTCAGTGAAGTATTGCTTGTCTCAGTAGAGTATTGCTTGTTTCAGTGGAGTATTGCTTGTCTCAGTGGAGTATTGCTTGTTTCAGTGGAGTATTGCTTGTCTCAGTGGAGTATTGCTTGTCTCAGTGGAGTACTGCTTGTCTCAGTGGAGTACTGCTTGTCTCAGTAGAGTACTGCTTGTCTCAGTAGAGTACTGCCTGTCTCAGTGGAGTACTGCTTGTCTCAGTGGAGTACTGCTTGTCTCAGTAGAGTACTGCTTGTCTCAGTAGAGTACTGCTTGTCTCAGTAGAGTACTGCTTGTCTCAGTAGAGTACTGCTTGTCTCAGTAGAGTACTGCTTGTCTCAGTGGAGTATTGCTTGTCTCAGTGGAGTATTGCTTGTCTCAGTGGAGTACTGCTTGTCTCAGTAGAGTACTGCTTGTCTCAGTGGAGAACTGCTTGTCTTAGTGGAGTATTGCTTGTCTCAGTAGAGTACTGCTTGTCTCAGTGGAGTATTGCTTGTCTCAGTAGAGTACTGCTTGTCTCAGTGGAGTATTGCTTGTCTCAGTAGATTACTGCTTGTCTCAGTAGAGTATTGCTTATCTCAGTGGAGTATTGCTTGCCTCAGTAGAGTATTGCTTGTCTCAGTGGAGTATTGCTTATCTCAGTGGAGTATTGCTTGTCTCAGTGGAGTATTGCTTGTCTCAGTAGAGTACTGCTTGTCTCAGTGGAGTATTGCTTATCTCAGTGGAGTATTGCTTGTCTCGGTAGAGTACTGCTTGTCTCAGTGAAGTATTGCGTATCTCAGTGGAGTATTGCTTGTCTCAGTAGACTACCGCTTGCCTCAGTGGAGTATTGCTTATCTCAGTAGAGTATTGCTTGTCTCAGTGGAGTATTGCTTGTCTCAGTAGAGTACTGCTTGTCTCAGTGGAGTATTGCTTGTCTCAGTGGAGTACTGCTTGTCTCAGTAGAGTACTGCTTGTCTCAGTAGAGTGCTGCTTGTCTCAGTGGAGTATTGCTTGTCTCAGTAGAGTACTGCTTGTCTCAGTAGAGTACTGCTTGTCTCAGTGGAGTACTGCTTGTCTCAGTAGAGTATTGCTTGTCTCAGTGGAGTATTGCTTGTCTCAGTGGAGTATTGCTTGTCTCAGTGGAGTACTGCTTGTCTCAGTAGAGTATTGCTTGTCTCAGTGGAGTACTGCTTGTCTCAGTGGAGTATTGCTTGTCTCAGTAGAGTATTGCTTGCCTCAGTGGAGTACTGCTTGTCTCAGTGGAGTACTGCTTGTCTCAGTAGAGTATTGCTTGTCTCAGTGGAGTATTGCTTGTCTCAGTGGAGTACTGCTTGTCTCAGTAGAGTATTGCTTGTCTCAGTGGAGTACTGCTTGTCTCAGTGGAGTATTGCTTGCCTCAGTGGAGTATTGCTTGTCTCAGTGGAGAACTGCTTGTCTCAGTGGAGTATTGCTTGTCTCAGTAGAGTATTGCTTGTCTCAGTGGAGTATTGCTTGTCTCAGTAGAGTATTGCTTGTTTCAGTGGAGTATTGCTTGTCTCAGTAGAGTACTGCTTGTCTCAGTAGAGTACTGCTTGTCTCAGTAGAGTATTGCTTGTCTCAGTAGAGTACTGCTTGTCTCAGTAGAGTACTGCTTGTCTCAGTAGAGTACTGCTTGTCTCAGTAGAGTACTGCTTGTCTCAGTAGAGTACTGCTTGTCTCAGTAGAGTACTGCTTGTCTCAGTAGAGTACTGCTTGTCTCAGTAGAGTACTGCTTGTCTCAGGAGTATTGCTTGTCTCAGTGAAGTATTGCTTGTCTCAGTGGAGTATTACTTGTCTCAGTAGAGTACTGCTTGTCTCAGTAGAGTATTGCTTGTCTCAGTGGAGTATTGCTTGTCTCAGTGGAGTACTGCTTGTCTCAGTAGAGTATTGCTTGTCTCAGTGGAGTACTGCTTGTCTCAGTGGAGTATTGCTTGCCTCAGTGGAGTACTGCTTGTCTCAGTAGAGTACTGCTTGTCTCAGTAGAGTACTGCTTGTCTCAGTGGAGAACTGCTTGTCTCAGTAGAGTACTGCTTGTCTCAGTGGAGTATTGCTTGTCTCAGTAGAGTATTGCTTGTCTTAGTAGAGTATTGCTGTCTCAGTAGAGTATTGCTTGTCTCAGTAGAGTACTGCTTGTCTCAGTAGAGTACTGCTTGTCTCAGTAGAGTACTGCTTGTCTCAGTAGAGTACTGCTTGTCCCAAATTTGATTGTGGGAGGAGTTATGCGAGCGGTTGATTAACAAGAAAACTTATGCATCACGTGTCTATAGATATGAAAAACAAGTCGCTGAGGACGCATTTTCGTACAAGCCCAAGCATTACAACTGACAACTTTTTACAAATTTCGACTCCACTTTTAGTGAGACTTCCCCCTGGCTGTCTTATTTATCAACTGATCTGTCGTCACAGTCATTATAACAAGTAGGCTAGATGTAATGACATTGTTATCATGTATGCACAAAAGCAAAATGACCACATAGGCATTTATTTTATAAAAAGTTTGACACAAATGTCTCAGCAATGATTTAATATTTTGAAGTTAACATTTCACATGCACAACATAGTCTGGACACACACTTCTATGTCACGATTACAAAATTTTACGAGTTGTTATTATTATTTTGCTCTACCCTTTGTTTTGGTGCAACTTTTGTCATTTAAACAAGAAACCTTAAATGCTAGTGGGTGCAGCAACACGTTATTGCACAAACTGCGGGGTGGCGGGGTGGGGGTGCGGATGGGGGCAGGCGGAACAGCCAGAAATATTCATCCATGGCCAGATCTCCGGGCAAGCTTGCAGCCAAAAAGTAAAAAGCCATCTTGAGAACAGGCTCAAAGATCCTGTGAACAAACTCGTATGGCTGTTATAATAAATTATATTAAGAGTTGAAATTCATTACTAAGGAAAACAATGAGATAGATTTATCTATCTTACGGTAAAAATTTATATTATTAACAATGAAAAGTAGCATTTTGCAGCTTCCGTAAACACACGAAATCTAAGAGAGAGAAAAATCAGGAAAAAAATGTCTGAAAAAGTTGGTGAAAATATATACATTTACACATTGTGACAACTTCATACATCAATTCTATTTCAAGCCGATGTTTTTGTACTACTCAACAAAGCAGACAAATATTCACGACTTCTAAATAATAATTTTAAAATCGTTGTCTTTTGAACCAAAATATTTCATAATTTTGATTTAGCTTCAACGTGCAGGTAGTGTTCATGCCTCTTTGTCGATGCAGTAGAACTTTTGTTTTGCTTTGGTGTGGCTTTCCTTCAACAGAAAGCAAACAGATGTTTCAGCGAGTGGCATTGTGGTGTGTTCTAAAATCAATCGAATTTCCAGCAACACTCCTCGTGAAGCCGCCAGATCACTGGCAAAAATTGAAGGATTTTGTATGAATACGCCTTGGTAACTCAATCGGACACAAGCCACATGTAACAAACATTGTAGCAGACATGCAGTAGTCTTTGACCTCTTAAATGAGGTAGTTCCTCCTCGTCCTTTTTCTCCAGTTTCTCACTCAGGGTTTGTCCATTGGTTACCGTTAACTTCCCTTGATTCCTCTCTCCTTTCCTGGCTCTGTTTTCAAACGTCTGTCTGTGTGTGTGTCTGTGTGTTCACCTGCAAGTGTGAGTGTGTGTATTTCTGTTGTCTTCCTTTTTCTTTCTTTCTCTTCCTTTTTCTCCTTTCTCCTCCTTCTGCTTTCTTTCTCTTCCTTTTTCTTATTTTCTCATCCTTTCTCTTACTTTTTCTTATTTTCTCTTCCTTTCTCTTCTTTTCTCTTCCTTTCTCTTCCTTTTTCTTCTTCTACCTCCCCCTCTCCTCTCTCTCTCTCTCTCTCTCTCTCTCTCTCTCTCTCTCTCTCTCTCTCTCTCTCTCTCTGACCGTCCGACTGTCAATCTGCCTGTGTCTGTTTTCCTGTTTGTCCCTGTGCCAGCATGTCTGTCTTTGCGTCTTTGCGTAAATCTGTTTGGCCCCTGGTCAAACTCGACACACACGTAACGAGGGGGGAGGGCATATGGAGGGAAATGTCTGGCCAAACACCGACACACGGTCAGATGGTCACTCTCTGGGATTGCTTTGTTACCTGCTGGGTGGTAAGAAAGAGCACCTCTCTGAACGTGCGGCCATGGTGATGCAACATGTATGAGATACTGCGGTGTTGAGACAAGTATATAAGTGAGTCCCAACATTTGAATGGACAACGAATCCAGTGATTGATAGCAAAATAAAAATGCTATTCAAAGTAAACAATATTTAACTTCTTTTTTTACCGGAAAGAAATATAGTATGGCTTTGGGGTCTCAACCTGCATAGTACCAAAAAGAAAGAACGAAAAAGGGAAAGATTAAAAAAAAAAGAAGGAAAGAAAGAAAGAGACAAAACGAAATATAAATGAAAACGCAATCCAAAACGCCAAATACAATTTAACTAATAAGAATTAAACGTGAGGAGCTGTGTCGGCTGGCAGAGAGGAGGAAGAGTAGGAGAGTCAGGACTATGAGCTCCGTCGAGATCGAGACACACTCGGGAAGACAGAGTGATCTTTTCCTACTTCTAGGGAAACAACGGCGCGTCGCTTACAAAATCTGTGAAAGACACGACTGTTTTTGAAGCAGAAAGTTTCTTGTTTCTACAATGGTGACCTCCTGCTGTGTGAAGAACTGCCTCAATCAGCATGACAGAGAGAATGATCGACGTTTTTTTGTTGTACCGCGTGTTGCAACGCGAAAAGGCAAGGAAATGCTGGATCTCACAACTCAAAGACGCCGTGAGTGAATCGCTGAACTGAACCTGAAGTCATTCACTTTTGACACTAAGGCAGATCGATATGTTTGGACAGAGACTAACAACAGTATTTTGTTCTGTTACCTGATTTGACTTTTTGATACTACAAAACAGCAATATCAATTGCATCGGTATTCAATGTTTGTTCAATCTGATTGGACCGGTGCAAATCTGGGTCGACGTTTTGTGAATAGGCCTCGTTCGCAGCGACAACTTACAAGTGACCGTGAAATAGGACGGTAAAATCTCATCGTACACAGTCCTATTTCACGGTCACTTGTAAGTTGTCGCTGCGAACGAGGCCTATTCACAAAACGTCGACCCAGATTTGTACCGGTCCAATCAGATTGAACAAACATTAAATATCGATGCAATTGATATTGCTGTTTTGTAGTATCAAAAAGTCAAATCAGGTGACAGAACAAAACACTGTTGTTAGTCTCTGCCACATCTTGGCCTTTCTTTCTCCCCTGTAGCCTAATCTGTCCTGCGTACTCTCTTTCCGTCTTTTCTAGTATTTGTTAAGTTACAAAACGCAAAACATAACAAATTCTCACCATTTACAAAGTGATCCGAACAAACATATCGATCTGCCTTAGTGTCAAACTTTATATCCAGTTGAGCGATCCACTCACGGCGCCTTTGAGTTGTGAGATCCAGCATTCCTTGCCTTTTCGCGTTGCAGCACGCGGTATTAAAAAAAAACGTCGATCATTCTCTCTGTCATGCTGATTGTGGCAGTTCTTCACACAGCAGGAGGACACCATTGTAGAAACAAAAAACTTTCTGCTCCAACAACATTCGTGTCTTTCACTGATTTTGTAAGCGACGCGCCGTTGTTTCCCTAGAAGTAGGAAAAGATCACTCTGTCTTCCCGAGTGTGTCTCGATCTCGACGGAGCTCATATGGAAAAGCGGTGACTGAATCGGACCATGGCCATGTCAGACGTTGATACTCATTCCGGGCAAATGAAGTTCAAATCATTTACTATAGGGTTCTAAGACCTTCAACTACAGTGTGTTAGTTTGGGTTCCAGAAACTACATACATCTTAATGCCATACAGTTAAAAGAGGCTACAATGCGATGATTCCAGACTGCAGCACAGGTAGGACATCTCTAGGAAGCCGTAGCCTCTCCTTTCTTCTTTTAGGTGCGTCAGTGGAGACTGCACTTCCCTGTGTCGGAAGCGAACACGTAGTTTTCTACTCCTCTGCTCCAGAAACAACCACAGGCATCTAGAAGAACGTCCTCACCGAAAGGGCTATCACGATCGCCGTGTTTTCAGTTGGAAGAAAGAGGAAGGCTCTGCCTATGTTGCTTGCGTATTTAAAAATAAACAAGTCACACATTTGCAAAACAACTGACTCGTTTTCTAATTATAAAATCTTCTTAAATGTGCACAAACACTTGAGGTAGAGATTGACGACCACGACAGGTTTAAATACCGAATACATAAACGCATGTGTACAAAGATGGAGACCTGAGAGAGAGAGAGAGAGAAAGAGAGAGAGAGAGAGAGAGAGAGAGAGAGAGAGAGAGAAGAGAGGCGGTAGGGGCGGGGGTGGGGGGAGATGAGCAAATGTAGGCCTACTGATGTAAAGTAGAAGCACCATATATATTATGTCGTCAATATCACCACACTACGGTAATAATTACATACCAAATACACTGACGTAAAAAAATTCACCGAGCTCTTTTTCTGCTCTGATGCACCTTCAGCGAAGCGGTGACATCATCATTTTGGGGTCTGTCAGTTGACACGGAAACAAAGTTATAACTTCTGAAATATTTTTCTCCAGATCAAAGCATATCATCGTCTTGTAGTGCAGCAATTGACTCTGCCTGAGCCTCAGGTGAGCCTCAGGCAGTTACTGATCGCGGAAAGATGAAAAATGAGTCACAGGTTGTCTGTTCAGTTGCTTTGATTCTGAAGTGCAATTGAATCACTCATCATGCAGCAATGTGTAAGACAAGATACGTGAAAGGGGGTGGGTTGTGGGGGATGGGTTGTGGGGGGTGGGTTGTGGGGGGTGGGGGGAGAGTGAGTAGAGAGGAGAAAGAGAGAAAGAAGAGGAGAGGGTGAGTGTGTTTGAATGAACTGCTAGTCTGAGTGTGTGTTTAAGTCTCTGTGTCTCTGTCTGTCTCTATCTCTGTATCTGTCTCCCCCTTCTCTCTCTCTCTGTCTGTCTGTCTGTCTGTCTGTCTGTCTGTCTGTCTGTCTGTCTGTCTGTCTGTCTGTCTGTCTGTCTGTCTGTCTGTCTGTCTGTCTGTCTGTCTGTCTGTCTGTCTGTCTGTCTGTCTCTCTCTCTCTCTCTCTCTTCCTCTGTGTGTGTGTGTGTGTGTGTGTGCGCGCGCGTTTGTGTGTGCGTGTGTGTGTACGTGCGTGCGCGCGTGTGAGCGTGCTTGCGTGTGCGCGTGCGTTTCTGTGTGTGTATGCGCGCGCGCCTATGTGCACGTTAGCATTAATTTTTGTACATGCATTCTTCGATCTTCACTCGCAATGATATAATGTGTGTAACTGAATGCATTTGGTGTAATTTTGTCCAATATTTTTGGGGGAAAGATGTGTTAGAAACTGATGTGTAATACGTGCAGTAACATTTTAATAAAGATGTATTCTTTGTGATGGTTTCAGGGTTTTCGATTCGTTAGTCTCTATGTTTTTATCATCGTTCATGTCCAGTAATCCATATTAACACTTGTCTCCCCTTCTCCCCCTGTGGGTTGTTAAGAGTGAACTCTGCGACTTCCTGTGTGATTCGGAAAGGGCATTTAACCAGTCAACGCAAGACATGACTTGCTCTTACTCTAAGGAGCTCGAATGATTTTTCTGATCAATTACCTTACGTAGGCTACAAAGGCTGATAAACCGTAAAACTTCATTCGTCCATTCATTCTTTTGCATCTATTCATCATCTCCACTTCCTGAAGTCTTTTCAGTGTCTGCAACTCCTACCCCATTTCGAAGGAACAACCTTCCCGAGCAAGAATGACGTAAGCACTGCCTGGAAATGCCTGAGTGGGAACGATAGGATCAAAAGCCGAATGTTATGGGAAAGTTGTCGACTCTGCGCTCCTGCTAACGACTTACAGAGCCGTTCATCTCAGAACTGCGCAAATCGGCTTCCTTAGATGAAACACTTACTTCTGCATCGCACCCAAGAGGTCGCTTGGCCGGAGGCATTTCCATGAGTACATACTTCGCTTGACGAGATCATAACGTGATAAACGCATGGATTCTGAGAGTGGATAATCAATAGTTAAGCGAATGATGTCGTCGGCTCAGTTGAAAGAAGGTGTGGGGCTCTCAAGACATCATTGTTAGCAATGAATGAGGCATATCTGCCCTTGGTTATGGAGCGCGGACGGTGCATGGGTGAGAGACTGCATGAGGTGGAATTTGAATAAATAGAATTGTTAGAGGGAGAGAGAAAAGTGTGAAATGTCTTTTGTCAATCCAAATAAGTGTAGGTGTAAGTAAGTGTGTGTGTGTGTGTGTGTGTGTGTGTGTGTGTGTGTGTGTGTGTGTGTGAGAGAGAGAGAGAGAGAGAGAGAGAGAGAGAGACAGACAGACAGACAGACAGACAGACAGAGAAAGACAGACATACAGACAGACAGACAGACAGACAGACAGACAGACAGACAGACAGACAGACAGACAGACAGACAGACAGACAGACAGAGACAGAGATACAGACAGACAGAGACAGACAGACAGAGAGAGTGAAATCGTTTTCTGTGCCATTTATCACATTACAAGAGCATGCTCATGGCGCGACATCACACATCTCTTCAGAGTTTTGCGGCCAACTTTGAAGAAGGCCAAACATGCATGGAGATGCCTGCAGAGATTCAGGAAGCTGATTTCACAGTTTTGGTCCCACTACACTGAAGGATTGGTCGCCGTAGCTGCTCAGTTTTGATTATGAGACTGTGAGAAGTCGTCTGTCTGATGACCGAAGACTTATCGCGAGCTCGTGCTTCTTGATGAGGTATACTGGGTGGACCAGGGCCTTCCCTGTTGCGCACTTGAAGACGAGAGAGAGAGAGAGAGAGAGAGAGAGAGAGAGAGAGAACGAACGAACGAACGAACGAACGAATGGATTTATTGAATAGGCCACCGGCCCCTTTCAAGTATACAATGTAAATACAAATCAATACATTTCAAATATACAGTGTCAATATATTTGTAATTGACAGTGTCAATTCTTACGAGAAAATTACTTAAATATAAAAGCTGTCCCGCTCCGCGGACTCAAGCGCATCCTGTCTACGTTTGAATGCCTTGTACAAAAACATACTAGTTGCTCTTATTGTCTTCCTGTGTTTACTGGACATTAGGCGTTTTACCGGTTCATCGACGTTCGAATCTAACGAAGCAAATATGAAACGTTCCCTTAAATCGTACAATGTAGGGCAATAGAGTAGAAAATGGGTCTCTGTTTCTTCTCTTTCTCTGCAGAGCGGACACAAATTAATGCCATCACCTGTCGTGTATCTGTATTTGTGACTGAATAAATCCGTAATTCCCATCCTGAAACGTATATAAATATCTCTAAATACTTTTTTAAATCTATATCGTATAGGTAATGTTCGGTTCCAAAATATATTTTGAAGAGTCTATAGAAAGAATATCTACTACTATGCCGTACTCGCACTTCCCAATCAGTACAAAATCTGCTAATGAGTTTTTCTCTGATGTTTCTCAGAAGTGCTGTCTCATTGGTAACCCGCTGGTTTGACCATACATTTTCTAAATCGCATTCTATAAGTATCTTTTTGATTTTGGTTGCCCAAAAATCTTCATTTTTCGGTGTACACAGCATCATCTGATAAACTCTAAAGGGTAACCTACTTTCGTCCATCTTCAAGATTTTAAGCCAGTACTTGATACTACGTAACTTGGCATTGATAGACAGAGGAAAACGCCCAGTGTCTCCATAGATCATATCATTAGGGGTTCGTGAAGAAACGTTAAGGAAACTTTTCAGAGCCTGTAGATGTACATTTTCTACCGTATGACAATCATCCATTCCCCAGATTTCAGCTCCATACAAAAGAATCGGCTGAATTTGTGCATCAAACAGTTTAAAATACACATCTGGTGTTACCTGTGCAATCTTTCTCAATGTCTTAGTTAACAGAAAAAGAGCAGCTCTTGCTCTACAAGCCAAATCCTTCTGCGTCTCTTTGGAGCATAATTTCGTCGAAAGTATGTTGCCGAGATACTTGTAATCGCTGACCACTTCCAGTTGTACGTCACCTAGATACCATCTTTCATATCTGGCCAAATATCCACCTAGTCTGTATACAACTACTTTCGTTTTGTCTGTGTTAATCTTCAGGCCAAGTTTATCTGCTGCGCTTTTAAGACAGTTTAATTGATTTTGGAGACCAACTGCTGTATCAGAAAGCAGAGCGACATCGTCTGCAAAAAGGAGGGCACTTAAATCAGGTGTGTTGGGTAAAAGTTGTATACCGTGCTTACTGTTTTCCGAAATCTCTTCAATCAGGGAATTAATTAGGTAAGAAAATAAGATCGGGCTGATTTTGCAGCCTTGTTTTAGTCCCGAGGAGCACTCAAAGAAGTCTGTTAGACCCTCCCTCCCTCTTACGCAGTATCGCACTGATCCGTACATGGCTATCAAAATATCTAAGATTTTTCCTGTAATCCCATTTTCTTGCAAAATTTTCCACAATATACTCCTGTCCACAGTATCAAAAGCTTTTTTAAAATCTACATAACCAATATAAAGTTTTTTGTGTTTACATAAATATTTTTCAATGATACCATACAGAATGAATATGTTGTCAACTGTCCCATACCCTTTTCTAAAGCCCGCCTGTTCTTCTCGAATAAGGTCATGCTGATCTGCCCAGTTCTGTAACCTGCAGCAAACAACATGGGTAAATACTTTACTGAAGGTGCTAGATAAAGCAATACCTCTGTAATTATCAGGATTGTCACTCGGTCCACGTTTGTGGATCGGCACAATGATAGCCTCCGACCAAACATGTGGAAACACACCATAATCAAATATAGCACTGAATAGATACAATAATAAAGGCAACAACAAGTGTTCAGCTGATTTTAACATTTCAGCTAATACACCATCTGTGCCTGCAGATGTCCCAGTTTTTAGAGACCTCAAAGCAGTTGTTATCTCTGCCCGTGTAATGGGTGAATTTAAATCGCTGTTGTCAAAGAAATTGATACTTCCCGGCTGCACGTGGCAATCATGGTCGACGGATGGCAGGCACGAAAAAATACTCTTAAAGTGGTCATACAATGCTTGTAAAGAAATGCTACAAAGAACTCGTGATTTTGTACTCAGAAGTTTAACTTGTCTCCAGAATTTTGTACTGTCTCTCATATTTGTACCCAGAGTATTACTTACACTCGCTCTGTACTCTTTTTTCTTATCCCTAATGGTCTGTTTATATTTGTTCCTGTACCTGATGTATGTTTTTCTATCTTCATCTGCCTTAGTAGTTAAGAAAATCCGTAAATATCGTCTGGCAGCTTTCTTGTCATTTGCACATTCTTTGTGGGAGAGAGAGAGAGAGAGAGAGAGAGAGAGAGAGAGAGAGAGAGAGAGAGAAGAGAACGCATAATCATGTATGCACATATAAAATCATACACGCGCGCACACACACACACACACACACACACACACACACACACACACACACACTCACACACACACAGAGGCGGAGAGAGAGAGAGAGAGAGAGAGAGGGGGGGTGGGGGTGGGGGGGTAGAGAGAGGGGGGGGGGGAGACAGAGACAGACACAGAGACACAGAGAGGCAGGGACAAATGCAGAGAGGGAGGGAGCAAGGGAGTGAGTGAATGAGTGAGTGAGTGAGTGAGTGAGTGAGTGAGTGAGTGAGTGAGTGAGTGAGTGAGTGAGTGAGTGAGTGAGTGGGTGGGTGGTGGGGTGGGTGGGTGGGTGGGTGGGTGGGTGGGTGGGTGGGTGGGTGGGTGGGTGGGTGGGTGGGTGAGTGAGTGAGTGAGTGAGTGAGTGAGTGAGTGAGTGAGTGAGTGAGTGAGTGAGTGAGTGAGTGAGTGAGTGAGTGAGGGAGTGAGGGAGGGAGTGAGGGATATATATATATATATATATATATATATATATATAGAGAGAGAGAGAGAGAGAGAGAGAGAGAGAGAGAGAGAGATTGCTTTAGTTCGGCCGACGACCCGTCCAATGAATGCAGAATAGGAGATACATCTAATCGTGCCATCTATGGCAAAAGAAGTCTACAAGAAAGACATAAATGTATAGAAACGAATAATGAAATTTCGATATAAACAAAACTGGTATGTACATGACGCACGTAAACAGATATTGTGGACATAAGAAATTTCGTCGATTAACTATTCTGCGTTTAGAATCGACAAACTTACGGACAGACGAAATCCTCTCCATTGGTAAAGTGGTTATACCACAAGGAACCTGCATGTATGCACAGATTAAGGAGTAAAGTTGTCCCCAAAAACAGCCGTACTTGGTTGATAGTAAAATATTAAAATATCTCGAAAAATCATACTCGTGCAAATAGACAGAAAAATACTGAATCTATGAACATTAGAAAGCGGTTAATGGCCTTCTTCGAGTTATAATCTAATAACGTTATCAACACTTTTAAAAATGGAGAGAGAGAGAGAGAGAGAGAGAGAGAGAGAGAGAGAGAGAGAGAGAGGTGAGGGAGGGAGGGAGGTGAGGGAGGGAGGGAGGGATGGAGGGAGAGAGAGAGAGAGAGAGAGAGAGAGAGAGAGAGAGAGAGTCAGAGACAGAGACAGAGACAGAGAGATGTAAACACTTCGGCTACCGATGACATGGGTATTCATTAGAATCCCTGTACTTCAAAATTTTGATCAAGATGGACACAGAGGTGGAGTGTGATCTACAGTCGTTTTGTGTTGTACTGAAGAAGGGAAAAGAATGTCGCACCGCTAATGATATGGACCAATCTTTTCGCGTCCAGACCGAGCGTTTGCAGTGTAAATAAAAGCACAGCGATTCAGTTAGTCTGCAAACCAAACTATCAAGCGGTTGCTAATTGCGACTTGCGAGAGTGACCGAAACAAGACTACCAGAAACTAATACACGTTCCGAATTATTAAACGTAAATGTGAAGCATTACACCCTTAGAAGGGCACAGCACGGAATATTGCGGACTCTGAACGGATACCTTCAATAGATTATCACAGATCTGTTCCAACCTTCTCCTCTGCTCCCCCAATCGACCAAGTTCTCTACATTTATTCCACCTGCCTCTTTCTTACCCTCTCACTGTCCTACACATTTAATTGACTCTGATTTACATGCTTCCTCCGCTTCCTTCGTCCTTCGCATACTTTCGTCCCCCTTTGGGTTGGGCATAAGAGTAGATTCACAGCGTCTCTCGGGGTGACTCGTAAACAGCCATTAACGAGGGAAATCGCGACGATTTGCTCTTTTTCTGACCAGCTCTAGTAATAATATTATCCGTGATCAAAGGAATCATATAGATTGCAAAGGCTGATAAGCTGAAAAACGCAGTGCATTCATTCATTCATTCATTCATTCATTCATTCATTCATTCATTCATTCATTCATTCATTCATTCATTCATTCATTCATTCATTCATTCATTCATTCATTCATTCATCCATCCATCCATCCATCCCTTCATTCATTCATTCATTCATTCATTCATTCATTCATTCATTCATTCATTCATTCGTTCGTTCGTTCGTTCGTTCACATGTTTATCCATCCCTAATTTCCCGGTCACTTCCCCACCCAGTATACATGTATATCGACCGCTTATGAACTCATTCACGTGTCAGGAAATTATCTTGTGCATTGGAGAGAAGGGGGATAAATAAAAGGAAAAATAGTGATAGAAGAAGAAGAACAAAGAGAAAAGAATGTGAACAGGGAGGAAGTGGAGGACACTGGATAAGGAAATGGAAACGGTGAAACGAGAAAGCTATTGTTCTCAAATGACGTAATGTGTACTGCTGAGTGTTTCACTTCCTACAATTCAAAATAAAGAATATTCCTACCTCAGAAAGCAATGGTAAATCCATCTCAGGATTGCAGGTGGGGAAAGCATAATATTCTCGAGGCTCCTCCCATATATTCCTCATCTCGTGTAAGCTTTAATAAATGTCGTGACCCTTTTTATCTTCTCCACTCCACGACCACCATCATTTCACAACAGGATCGTCACTTTTGGTTGACACAGCACTGAATTCACTCGAGTTGAACCACCTGGTACAATAATGTATGGCAGTTTGCCTGTGCAGATGTCCAGGAAATGTCATCGTGCTTTCTCGTTTTGTTGCGTCGTTATTAAAAAATGCATATTTGACTTTGTGAACGCCTTACTCCTACGAACTACTTTCATTATAACTTGTCATCTGCTTGATTTCGACGAATATCAACAATAGCTTTACAAACGTATGTCCTTGAATCAGAGAATCGTCTATGAGGAACCACATCATGCACTGAAATCCTCATCACTCTCACCCAATCCACCTTCATTCCTGCTTTCTCATCGCCGTGCTCTGCAGTAGACTCGGAGCTTAGCTCTACCCAGTCGCCTCTCCTCACCCGAATTCACAATGCATACACCGAATTGTCTGCCTGTCTCCATTCGGGTCTTGACACCGATCCGAAAGATGGGTGGAGACACTGGCTGCCGTCTCTCGCTTTGGCAAGCGGGTCCATTGGGGCACGGCACTCTGATAAACATCATCACCTTTGTTGAAGGAACGAATTTCGACTGCCTCAATGGTGCAGACTTTACGCGGGTCAAAGGCAATCAGGAAGTCAGGAGGTTGCATTCGGTGAGGGCACAGCGTTTGAGACTACGAGTTTGAGGAAGGAGGATGGAGGGGGGAGGGGGGAACGTACAGGCTGTCGAAGGGGGGCGGAGAGGGGGGTTTAACATGTGCAGACGGTGTCGGAATTGGAGTTAGTGGGACTCGTGTCAAAGCATTCAGCGCAGATTTCCAAAGTGAGGGCTGCTTTCAGGTAGCTGGCGGGCGGAGAAAGTGAGGACGAATAGCTGGCCTCGGCACCTCGTCCACTGAAGTACGGGCCATTCGCTGGTGCCTTTTCACAACAGAGTTAATGAAGGAGTGCGAGTGTCACTTCTCTGGAAGCAAAGATCAACCGACCGATAATTCTCTCAAGTACGGCCATCGCCTGCAATGTCTGCTTTAATGAACGTCATTTAGGTGCAGTCACTGTTCGTGGCTTGCACTGTATGATCAAAAGTTCATTCCGTCTGGAATACACATGCCGATAGCAGTTTATTTTGATTTATGGAAAGAAAGGTTCAGTCTTGAATTTACATGATCTACATTTCTTCGTATGAAAACAAAAACGTGTATACTGCGGATCTGCTGCAAGAGGATTGAAACATATTTGGAACCAATATGTGTATCTGATTTATACATATGTGCACACCGTGACCTCATCTAGACATATCCCCCCCACTCCCCACGCCCCCTCCGCACCCCCTCTATCCCCCTCCCCCGCCCCCCCTCCCCATTCATCGGTAATATTCGTGGAGTATAAATCATGGGCACAGCAACCGTTTTCTTCAAAGAGCAACTTCGAAGCTGAAATTATGTAATTTGGGGAAACACTTACCAGGTCACTCAGCACTTCTATAATCGTCTTACCAGCGGCAATGTGCACATGTAAAACCCCTCAGTTTTTTTTAGAGTTTTGTCGCTGGACATGTAATCACAGGCACGAGGAATCCTAACTTTGCTAAATGCAAATTTTCATACGCGGCGATGCGACACCGCAGGGGCAAGCTCTTGGTGAGCTGACTAGGCCTGAAGAAGGAGTTCATTTTCCGAAAGCTTGCCCTTGCAACGTCGTATCGCCAGACCTCATTGGTCACTCTTCTCGTGTTGTACTAGCCAAGTAAGTCAAGAAAAGGTCCATTCAGGACTTTTGGTTGAGATCATGTTGACCTATTTGCGAGTAAAAAATCTACCCCTGCTATGGTAGGAAGTACCTGGAAGGGTAATCTATTTAGAGCGCCAATGACAATGTCTACCATTATCTTTGATGAAAAAATATATATTTCGAGACCTAGCCGTACTATGGATAAGTACAACGACGGTTAAATATTTAGAGAAGTTTCCATCAAATAATCCTAACATATTCAGTATGGTAGAATGTAGAAAGCGGCTACGCTTATTTTGTTCCGAAAATTGTGCCATTGAATAGTCCAACTACATGTATTATTGATAGCCGTGCAAGCCCAGTGACAGACGTTGCACGTGCAAAAAGAGAAACAGCTTACAATCACGTGGTGGGGGCGCTTTCGGGCTTACCTCTTCTGATTGGCTGAAATGTGAGAACTCTCTTGACTCCTGACCACACCGTGACGGGTAACTCCCATGGCGTGGCAAATTGCTAATAAACGTCTCATCAAGCCTGGTATTGAGGATAGCATACCCGAGCGGGCTTTGTCTTCATGTCAGATGCCCTGGAGACTTCTTATGTGTCTGTGCAAACCCGCTATTTGGGACTGTGATTGTCACAAAAAGGCGCGTATGAGAAAGAAAACCGACAGAAAAAGAAGAAATAACAAAGGAAATACGTACACTTACGTACAGAGTCGCTGATGTTTTCAAAACATGGGATTTGAAATGAAGTCTGCGTAGTGTAGCTCGACTTGCAATATTCACGTACCACAATCCCCTGTCTTGGGAAATTGGCCGTCTCGCTCTATAGCAAGCCACGCCCAAGATTGACCATCTGCAAACTCAGTCAACACAGGCGCTTGACTGCATCGCGCATCGCAGGCTCTGGAAAAACATTGGATCACGATAGAGATAGCGCTTGAGTCACACGAGACAGAGAGTGGACAACCGTGTCAGCGCATAAGAAAATATTGCCCGGATGAAGGCGACTTGGCCGCGACCGTCGCAGTGTCTTCTGTCCGCGGCTTTCTCCTCTGTCAGTCTTGCTCGAGTGCATCCTGTGAACCCGAGTCACGTGACTCTGGCGCAGTTCGCAATGCATGCGTAATAGACTTGGCCCTTCGCATTATAGCGTTGTGTCAAAAATAGCTCGTTCTGGATGCTATTTTCCCCTCAGTTTACAGAAATCATTCAGATGTCAAAACTTGTTTCTATTTCAACACAAACATTTTATTTATCGAATAAACGCTTTTTTATTGCCTCATCAAGCGTAATACATTTGTTTTGTGCGAAATGGTCTTAGAATTACTTTAACGGTGTATGTCAGGGAGCAGAGTGCTATACCATAAACCTCTTGTGTTACCTCCTTATGAATATTCCTGACGGATTAGTTCCATCACGTGATATGAACTGGGCTAGAGACTCTCGCTGTCAGGCGAAGTCTCTAGTGGATTAGAATGGCTCGAGTGCACGCCGCAAAGTCATTTCCAAGCTTGTAACTGGAAGTCCCTTCATTCCGAGTTTGGGGAAATAGCGGATACATCTAACTGCCATCTGCGTCAGAATTGTGCATTGGACACACTCGTCGACGTTAGCAGTGTGCTAAAAGCCGTCGCAAACGGTGAAACAAACAGTTTTTGTCTCATGAAATGCAAGTTTACCTCGTTTGCGAGCAAATATTTCAGTGAAATTTTTATTTTCCCAAAACGATTTCACGATTTTGGACAGGTTTTAATTTCCCAGCATTTCTCTGAAACATTTCTGTCCCTCAGCCAATGGGAACAGGCCATGCCTTCAACCGCTGCTCGAATTCCACACGCGTCAATAAAGGGCGCGTTTGTTAGGCGTAGAATCTCGAGAGAATTTCGAGGGGTAGGCGTTGCCTACGTTTTTCGTTCATTAGCCGTCGGTGCGTCTCGCTCGCACTCGACTAGCAATCGAGGCGATCCACTTGCTTAACAAACGCACTCAATGCCTGCATTTTTTTTCTTTCTTTGGTTTGCATTCGAAACGCCCTTTTTTGAATTACTGACACACGTACAAATCAAATTTCACAAAATATCAGTACTGATATCTGAAAGCTCTATGTAGAGTACATCGTTAGTTCATTTAAATCGCTATATCATTTAAATCAAGATGTGTGGTGAAGTAGTCTTACAAGTCGAAGGTCGGGCCACTGGAATACGTGATGCTACGTGGCTCATCATGTAGCCGAGTGGTTCGAGGAGTGAAGAATCAAAACAGGTGTGAGCACCTAACTGCGACCTTTTCTGCAGCCTCTCATACACCCATTTCGCTCGACTTTGCCGGTTTTCCCTATCCTGCAAGAAAATCACAGTGGCATCAGCAGCAATTACACCATCGCTGAGTGACAGCAACGTTATGCAGAAGACATCTCCAACGATGACGCGAGTAACCATATCATTATGGTGATGAGTGGAGTCAAATGATTTGTTTCACAAAAACAAGTTTCACCGCGTGCAAACGGCTTAGGTGAAACAGAAAACATTTCTGGATCAGGGAAAGAGAAACAGCGTGTTTCTGTTTAACCGCGTGCGACGCCTTCAGCGGCGCTTCCTCCCTCGCACCTGTTCAGTGAAGCAACTCCGGGAAGAAAACCGTTTGTTCTCTGCTAATTAACTTACCGCTCCCGCACTCGTTAACCTTCTCGCGTCCTTCCTTCAGACAGCCTTCGATCCTGGTAGATTGGGGTACCCTGGGATGCAAGCTGCAGATGCGTATCTCCACTCAGTTTGCCGATGGACTTGCGGCATCAGCCTATAGATTCAACAACTTGTCCCTGTGAAGCTGGCGGGAAACTGTTAACCTGGGCGTTATTTTTGGAGGCCCGGGGCCACTTGGACAAGATGTCTATCAGATTACTGGGTTTCCCTGTGAATTCTGACCCTGCCCGCGATAAAACCATGCGATCTCCAGTCCCACTGACCACTCAGATCTTGTCACCCAGAGAATGCGGACGTTGGTCAGTCGCGCGGAAGCTGGTCCGTAAAACTATCCCAGGCCTTCTGTGTAGTGCCCAGCGAAAGGGAAAGATTGTCCTCCTTGTTAAGAAAGTGAGAAAATGATGTGAGCCTCTCTGTGCCTGGAGATGGACATGGAGTATTAATAGATGGTCTGTTAGTAGTGTAATGATTTATCACTTGGTGCCATACTATGTTGATCTTTCCGAAAGAATGCTTGTTGAATACTTCAAGATTAACATCATTCACAAAGCTCCATGTGTGCAATTATGAATTATTTGGAGGAGTCGTGGAGGCGGACACAGATGGTTAGGAGACTTGTGTTTCATGAATAGATTGTTCTAAAAATAATGTTGTACTGGCACCTGATTTGACAAAAAGAAACAAACAAAAGAGCAAACGAACGAAATAAAAAAGGACAGGGGAAGAAAGAAACGTCAAACAAAGAAAGAAAGACATAGAAGAAAGAAGGAAAAGAAGAAAAATGGACCGTCTGTTGAGGTCTTAGGTGGAATTACCTGTTTCCTCTCCTGGGGGGAATCGTAAACTAAGACAAACCATCAAAAACGCATGTGATGTGACATCTACATGTACACAACCAGATGCATGCAGGTGAACATAGTTATATTCTTGCGTGATTGCATGTTTACATGCATGCTCCTGTGTTTTGCGTGGCCTGCTCCAAACAGTATTCCGCACTCGCCATGCATCACCATTGATGGCACGCAGCTGAGAAATGTTGACAATTTCAAATACCTGGGCAGCATAATATCTTCTGACTGATCCCTCGACAACGAGATTGCAGCGAGGATCCAGAAAGCAAGCCAGGCACTCGGGAGACTCCGAACCAGAGTCTTGCAACGCAGAGCCATCCGCCTCTCAACCAAACTCAAGGTGTACAAGGCAGTGGTCCTCACTTCACTGCTCTATGGTTGCGAGACATGGACCCTGTACCACAGGCACATCAAGTGCCTTGAACAATTCTACATGCGCGCCCTGATGTCTATCATGCAAATAAGCTGGCAGGACCGCGTCACCAACCAGGAGGTCCTTGACAGAGCCGGCTCCACTAGCATCGAAGCCAAGATCATCAATGCCCAGCTTCGATGGTCCGGGCATGTCATCCGCATGCAGGAGTCCAGAATCCCCCAGCAACTCTTCTATGGCTAG
Source organism: Theodoxus fluviatilis (assembly GCA_034096865.1). Classification (NCBI taxonomy): domain Eukaryota; kingdom Metazoa; phylum Mollusca; class Gastropoda; order Cycloneritida; family Neritidae; genus Theodoxus; species Theodoxus fluviatilis. The sequence goes on along the minus strand of JAWQFJ010016693.1, from coordinate 43,045 downwards.
TTGGCACAGGGAGGTCGGAACCAAGGAGGTCCAAAGAAAAGATACAAGGACAACCTCAAGGCGAACATCAAATGGGCAAACCTCCAACCAAGGAACCTTGAGGCCACTGCTACCGACAGAACCCTCTGGCGTGCCACCACTCGAAAAGCTGCAAGAGCATTTGAAGATGACCTCCGTTGTCGTCTTGAAGCCGCGCGAGCAAGGCGACACAGAGCTGCTTCAACCAGAGACACTATATATAATGGACTGCTGACTTGACCTCTCAGTGTATAGTCTAAATATAGTCGCAGTGCTGTCTGCCCAGCTCCGCCTTCCCAACAGCAACGATCATTTCCGGTTTCCGAGTTTACAGCATGGAGCAGCTAATCGAGGAGATACTTGAGCTAAGTATGCAGCATTTACTGAAAATAAGTAGTTGAAAAGAAAGAATGAACATTGAAATAGTATATTATACATAACTGTCAATCTATACCTACATTAGCTCGGACAGTGTAGATGAGTGTAACATTTATGACCGAGATATTACAGGAGAGACAAAGAGCGAGTCGACGCTTCATGAAGTCAGTTGACAATGATGTTATGAATCAGAAAATATTTTTTAATAAGTAGGATGGTGTTGCAAGTCAGAGACACTGCTGCTAAACGTTTCTTAAACGTATGTGAAATGCTGAGCACCATTGCACTCCACTTGTCTTCTACATAGCGGCATAGCAGTCAGTACATGTGAGAACATACGTCGTCTGCTCTCTGACGCGCGCATACCGCCACTGGCGCTAACCCACGATGACTCGCAAAGGGAGGAACCTATGGTATCTCTGCTCGCTCCCATTCGGGATCGTTGTGTTATTATTCTGTGGAACGACAGCCCTCTATTTCGGCCTGTGTAGGCTCCACATCCAACAATTGCACAGTTCTTTCCTGACATGTTGTGTCAAAACCCTCTTAATCCCACAGACGCTGGATATATAGCTGGAATGGTTCCACTGTGCTGTTAAGCAGACACTACGTCAAAGAACACACTTCATATTCAACGAATTGTCAGTCCAACCAGAGATACTATAGTAACTCTGACTCTACAATCCGCAAATTACATCATGTTTTTGCACAAGTCAACTGAATTCAGATAGAGATGATAAAGCACAGTACAAGAAATAACCATTACATTCTATTGCTGTGTGGACAATGGAACCTGCCCAGACTTAGACCGGAAGAGAGCAGTGCTTCAGCCCTGGTTGTCTGCGCGAGACGGCACTGGCAGACCATTCTAGTAAGCTAGAGATTTCGCCTACCGGCAAAAGTATCTCTAGCACTGTTGACATCACGTGATGGAAGGTTTTCGGCCAATTTATGCAAACGGAGGTCACACGAGAGGCTTGTGGGATAGCCGATGTGCTCCCTGATATACGCCGTTAAAGTAGTTCTAAGACTATTTCGCACAAAACTCTTAACTTACTCTTGTTGAGACAACAAACAAACGTTTATTCGATACAATAAAATGTTTTTGTTGAAATGGAAACAAGTTTTGACATCTGAATGATTTCTGTAAAAAGTGGAGAGAAAAATAGTATCAGAACGAACTATTTTTGGCGCAAGGCTGTAATGCGAAGGGTCAAGCCTATTACGCATTCATTGCGAACTGTGCCAGAGTCAATACTACTGACTCGGGTTTACAGAATGCTGGCAGACGCGTTTCGCGCAGACAGCTATCCAGTTACTATAGTATCTCTGCTTCAACCTCTGTCCAGACCGCTGTTCCTTGCCCCACCTGCAGCCGCCTGTGTGCCTCGGAGTTTGGTCTTCGGAGTCATATGCGCATCCACAGATGACGGCACAGCGAGTCGTCTTCCTCGACATCGAGAGACAATCAAGATGAAGAAAGTCGATGAAGATATCTGATAGTTGTTGTTGATAATCCCCACATAACAGTACAACATAACAACATTTTGCTGTAGCCTTGGTTTTTGGCTGGAGTCAACAAATAACAACAGCCTTTGCCCAAGGCTATTTTCTGGCAATCTTTCCGATGTATTTAACTCCAAGTGAAAAAAGTATGTAGTATCTTCTCCCCCCTCCCCCCACCCCCACCCCCACCCCCACTCCCACCAAAGAATTACGAAAAGTGCATTGCATGCGCCAAAGTGAATCAGTCACCACCTCTCTAAAGCTGGAATCCGACAAAAAGTATAACTACAATTATTTTCACAGTTTCTTTTCTGATGGAACACACGCACATACACACATATGTACAGACTTACAAAACACACACATACACAGACACACGCACGCACGTACGCATGCACACGCACGCACGTGCGCATGCACACACACGCGCGCGCATACACACACATACACGCACGTACGTATGGACACATGTACATACAGTTTTTATTAGTCCGTGCTTTTGATAATGGAAATCTCCGGAATGTCGTCACTGTTGTTGTTGCTGCTGTTGCTGTTGTCGAAGTCATCATCGTCATCATCATCATCATCATCATCATCATCATCATCATCATCATCATCACCATCATCATCATCATTCTCGTCGTCGTCGTCGTCATTGCCTTCGTCGCCGCCGTTGTTGTCGTTTTAGTCATTATTGACATTGTTGTCGTCAGTTTTTCCCCGTCGTCGTCGTCATCGTCGTTGTAGGCTCAATGCACATGCGTGACGGAAGGTGCGATTGCTGCTTGCTACAGGGGCGCGTTTGTTTGGCCCAGAATCTCGAGATTCTCCCTGAATGGCTAGTCGAGGGCGAGTGAGACTAAAAAATCGGCCAATCATCTAGCAAGGCGGAGGAACATGGCTGCGTCCCGGAGCTACAGTCGGTGAATAAGTTGCTGTTAGACGAAATAATTGACGTTCCAGATATCGCAGCAGTTTTTCACTTGATAGAACACACCATGGTGTCATATCGAATGGCACGGGAACTTTTTCAACGAATAAAAAGCAACCCGGGTTCAACTGTAGACAATTTTGTCGAAAATGTTGTGCCTCGATTTATTTCGATCAATTCAAGGGACATAATTCATAGAGCGTACGTATACGGTCTTGCGTGTTTGCAAGCGATAAAAAATTGTTCGGCAGTGTATGTCCAGAAATAGACCTACCCAATACACCTACTCATCTAAATATACAAATGAACACTCGAACAGCAAATACTTCCGTGTACGTACACTTTTCCATTCTCGAACCCTGAGAAGCACATTACAGGCACTGTTCTCTCCAAACACCAGCCCGACTCGCACTGTCTCCGCCATTTTGGCTCATCCGGGTCATTGCAGCGGGAAGCATCGCGGGAGCTCCGGACCTCCCTCGGCCTCCCGTCTTCACTGCGAGTGCGTCTTTATGAGCGAGGAACGTAGGAAACGCCTAGCCCTCGCAATTCTCTCGAGATTTTGGGCCAAACAAACGCGCCCAACATCGCTCCAAACGAGGAACAATAACCCCTCATCCGCACAAGGCAATGTTCAGATTCGGAAAATCAATGACGATTGTCATTGTTAGTTGTGGGCCGGGCCAGGTAACGTCATCATAACAAATCTCAGCGATTTTTACTTGGCTAAGCAGCGAAGCTACCGGAATATACGCTGCCGCTTGTTGGAGCTCTGAGACATTCTGTCGCAAGGGATGGTAATTATGTGCACGGCGTTATACAGCTGAGCTCTCCTGCTTTTTGATCACATCCTCATCTCGTGCATTCCTGAGTGTCGACGGCATTTTCAGCACGCCTTGAAGACTTCCACCCGTCATATTTGCCATGCCCCTCTCCCACGCTCCCCTCTCTCCCTCGCACAGGGGACGGTTACAGGTCCAGGGGCCAGGCCTCTAATTCTGTACCCACCCGTCCTGCTCTGATTACAGGGTAGGCAGGACTTTGGGGCGAAGCAAGTCGTGGGGGTCTTCTCGGATGGCGCACTGGGTGAGAATTCGGGAAGATGATACCCGTAATCCTGGTTGTAATCAACTCGGCGATCTCCTTGCGAGCTGAAAGACTAATGTCTGCAGACAGTCTCCGCCCGTGTAGCGAGGTCTTCTGACCGGGTGGAGTGGGTTATCTCCCCTGCAACAAAAACCTCTCGCGTGACCGCGATTCTGTTTCCTGAGAGATTATGAATATGTTTACGGTCGTATCGGGTTCAGGAAATAGCGCTCCTCTGCCACTTCGCGTTTGAGATTGCCTCGTCGGGCTTCACCCCCTGGATGTGCGTGTGTATTTTGTAGAGGTATTTTCCTGTTCCCACTCCTGTATCATGACTCTGTATGTATTTCTTTCTGGAGGTGAGGTGCAAAATGTCATTTATCTGTAATTAATTTGGCTCGTGTTTGGAATAATCGGTGTAATTATTTTCAAAAACAAAAATGTCTTTGTAAATTGTGGCATTGGCTGCAAAACTGTCTTGCAATCCTAAAAAAAAATACATTAACGTTTGTCATCATTGACGCACTCTGGTGAGCATGGCTGATGGCCGTGTAAATGCAACTTTCTGTATCAAGAGCTCGAGTGCTGAAGACCACTTCTGAAGATTAATTCCGCCCATTTATTCATCTAATCAAACATCCATCCACTCTAGCACAAACGCCTATCCGCGCATTCATCCATGCACGTTTTCATCCGTTCGTCCGTCCGTCCAAACTCATTTACATGGAAAGAAAAAACTCAAAAGCCAACCAAACAAATAAACGTGAACTAGTTGGAGAGTGGAGTGAATATTTTGTTCTTCTTCTAATATCTGTTTCATTGACGGATCTATCTGTCTTAACGTCCCTCTAAGTGTTGAATGAAAAATATAGGAGGAGGAGGGAGGAGGAGAGAGGAGGAGGGAGGAGGAGGGAGGAGGAGGGAGGAGGAGGGAGGAGGAGGGAGGAGGAGGGAGGAAGAGGGAGGAGGAGGGAGGAGTAGGAGGAGGAAGAGGAAGAAGATGAAGATGAAGATGATGATGATGATTGATTGATGATGATTGATTGATGATGATGATTGATTGATGAAGATGATTGATTGATTGATGACGATTGATTGATTGATTGATGATGATTGATTGATTGGCGATGATTGACTGATGATGATTAATTGATTGATGATGATTGATTGATGATGATGATTGATGATGATGATTGATTGATGATGATGATTGATTGATGATGATGATTGCTTGATGATGATGATTGATTGATGATGATGATTGATTGATAATGATGACTTATTGATGATGATGATGATTGATTGATTGATTGATGATGATGATTGATTGATGATGATTGATTGATGATTAAGATTGATTGGTGGTGATGATTGATTAATGATGACGATTAAATGATGACGATTGATTGATGATGATGATGATTGACTGATGATGATGATTGACTGATGATGATGATTGACTGATGATGATGATTGACTGATGATGAGGAAGTAATTTTCTGTACAGACACAGGTTTATATACATGAATACACAGGAATTTATGCATCAAAAACTCTAGATAGGGCATCAGGCATGACATTCTCAGAACCAGGAATATGCAAAATAGACAGATTATATTCTTGCAACGCCATACTCCAGCGGAGAATGCGCTGATTTGTTGCTTTCATATGATCAATGAAAGTTAACGGATTGTGATCAGTAAGCACCATCACCGGCTCTAGGTGACCCGTAAGATAGATTTCAAAGTGTTTTGGAGCCTGCATCAGACCCAAGGCTTCTTTCTCAACAGTAGAATAGTTCAACTCATGCTTGTTAAACTTTTTAGAAAAGAAACTCACGGGGTGGTCGAGACCCTCACTTCCGGCTTGAAATAGCACAGCTCCAGAACCTAAAGCACTGGCATCGACAGCAAGCTTGAGAGGTTTAGATAGATCTGGCACGGCGAGGATAGAGGCATGACATAACATAGTTTTCAACAGGTTAAAGGCCCCTTGGCACTGCTCACTCCACCGAAAAGTCGCGTCCTTCCGCAACAGGGAGGTCAGAGGTTCCGCTACAGTGGCAAAGTTTGGACAAAACCTACGATAGTATCCCATCATATCTAGAAACCGTCGCACCGCTCGACGCGTCCTGGGCTCGGGATAATCCTTGATGCCTTCTAATTTAGAGTCTAGTGGTGCCACAGCCCCTAATCCTATTACGTGTCCCAAGTATTGCACCTTAGCCTGTCCAAAGGCACTTTTTTCCCAAGTTCACAGTCAGATTTTCACTGGCCAGTCTCTCGAAAAGACTTCTCATTCCGGCTAAATGTTCTTACCAGGTATGACTATCTAGCAGTCCATCATAATTGTGGGCGTGTCGAGGAACAAACTCGAGAATGTCTGCAGTAGCTCTGGTTCCCACTGAAGAAGCTCCCACAAGAATTTGACACGGACTGGCTGCGATTGATATAGGGCCCGTCGGCACGGGGCAGGCACGTGTGCCCAGCGCAAAGGAGACGCCTCTGTTCTGTCGGGAGGAGTCGCCACCACGGCCACTCTCTCGACACAAGGCGTGCCTGCGGAGGAGCCCGCCTGGTACCCTCGCCGTGTGGAGCTGGCTCAGGTTGCTGGAGGATGGTCCGAGCTGCCCGGAGTCGTGGCGGAGAGACCTGTAGCCGCTGGAGCTGCGTCTGCCGCATTTCCCGTTGCCATGGAGATCGGCTTCTGCCGAGACACTGCTTCTCCACTCTCTTCTTGGACATGGATGGAGCAGCAACACAAACAGGATAACATTCGTATCTACCAGAACTATCTGATTCCACTTCAGGAGGGGACTGCACTCTCAACACAGGGTTATGTGACTTAATACAACATTTGTCCGTCAAATCGGATCCCAACAATATATCAACATCCGAAACTGGTAGTTCATCCACCACACCAAGCAACACTTCTCCCGAGACAAACTCTGATTTTATCCAAAATCGATGTAAGGGCACTGACTAATACTTCTGTCCTACCACCTGGATTATCACATTCTTTCCTGTGTTAGACAAGTCAGGTCTACTCACAGCCTTTCTGCTAATAAGACTCACAAACGCACCTGTATCACGAAAAACTGTCACTTCTTCATAAGGATCATGATCACTGACAGCAAGTCCAGCTCGAGACACATATTAACTGCATTGGGAACCTATGACTTTCTCAGTCTGGTCCCGTACAAATCCAACCACTTTCTGCTGTTCTCTCTTACTGGCAAAACAGTTCTCCAGCACATGACCCAACTTATGACAATATGAGCATTGTAAGGTGCTGGTCTTTACAGCCGAAGACCGCCCTAGACCATTCTTGTTTTCCTGCACTAGTAATGCACGACACTCAGCAGATACATGACCAAATCTCTGATACTTTCTTCATTGAATGACTCTTCTATTTCCCAGGGGGTTATTGGTACCAGTTCTGACTTGACTCGGCCCATTCTGTCCTTTATGAATAAACATGTATTTATCAGTTAATTCAGCCGCCTCTCGAACCGATTTAACATGTTGATCTTCCAGATACACACGCAGTCGAGGGAACCTTGTTTTTCAAATCCTCTAGCAACAGGAGCTCTCTCAAGGCTTTGTAACTAGACTTCACCTGTTCGGACTTCAACCACAAGTCAAAAGCATTTGCTGCTCGAGCCACAAAATCACAGATTGTCTCGCCTCCCTCTTTCTTCATTTCTCTAAATCTCTGATGATACGCTTCTCCAGTCAGTTGGTAGGCCAATCTGATCACTTCCTTCACTTTCTCATAGTTATCTCTGTCCTCAACCTCTAAGGAACCATAAGCCTTACTAGCTTTTCCTCTCAATTAACTGTGCAGAATCAAACACCAGTACGGCTTAGACCAATGCAACTTGTTTGCTACATGTTCAAACTGCGAGAAAAACTTCTCAACATCTTGCTCTTCAAACTGATGGACGGAACGATGACAGTCATTTATCCGGAATTCCCCTCCCTCTGGAGTATTTCTATTCTCCTGCTGTTGTCTCTCAAATTCCATTTTCTCTCGCATAAATTCTCTCTCCCTCTCTCTATCTTCTCTCTCCCTCTCCTTATCTTCTCTCTCCCTCTCCCTGTCTCTCAATCTCTCCATCTCCAATTTTCTCTCATTCTCCTTCCTTCTCTCTGTCCACCCTCTCCTTCTCTTTATCTCTCAATCTCTCCATCTCCAAATCTATCTCCTTCTCCCTTTTTTCTCTTTAGCTCTCTATAACTCTAACTCCAAATCTATCACCAGCTGCCTTAAGCGTAACCGCTGATCAAAAGCGAGACCTGAGTTTTCATTTTCCTTAGCAAGATTTTGAATTTCTATTTCCCAATTATTGCTTTCCTCATCAGTATCATCCTCAGGAAATAGTTCCGTTATCAGTAACTCTCTTATTGTTTTCACATCAGATTGTAACTCTTCAACCACACCAATCTTTTTGTCCTCTGCTAATTGTAACAAGTCCTCCAGTTTGGCTCTCCTAATTCCTCTCACAGAAGGGTTACGTAAAAATCGGGGCCTTTTAAAATAGTAAGTACACAAGATATGTTAAAAATGTCAACTCAAATATCAGCACAGTAAAATCTTCTAATCTAAATACTTCAGTAAAATTGTTCAAATATAAAAAAACGAACAATCTCTCGGAACGAATTTTCACTTTTACACTCTTCCAAAAATATCCCGGACGGGCCCCCACTTTGTACACCTCTATTACGGGGATCCACAAAAAACGAAATAAAAAAGGTCCTGGGTTACTTACATGTCTTTATATTTCCACATAAAACATGCCCTTAACAGGGGTAGAAAAGAAAAAGAAAAAGAAAAAGAATGTTACATTGGTATATGGTTCAAACACAACATCCTCAATAACCCAATCTTATAAAATTACACCTACTCTTCACTTACTCAACTCCCAAAGGGAAAAATGAAAAAGCACAAGTAAAATGTCGGTCAGCCTTCTTATATTAAACATAAAAGCACGTAGGTCAGCCCGCGACAAGTAAAAACTATCGACCCGTGTAAAACTCTCGCACCAACCTTCCAACTCTGCCCGCTTCCTCTCTCTCTCTCTGCCCGTCTCTGCTGTGTGTGTGTGGATTCGATCTCTTCTCTTCGTCTGCTTCTCTCTTCTGTGCTTTGCCTTCCTCCACTCTCTTCTTCATCTGCTTCACTCTTCGGTGCTTCGCCCTCCTCTTCTCTCTTCTTCTCACCCAGCAGGCGGACCGATCTCTATCTTCTGTCTTCTCTCAGTAGGCGGACTAATCTCGTCTCTTCATCTGCTTTTCTTCTGTCTCTGCTCTCAGTTGGCAGACCGATCTCTTCTTCTCTCCTCTCAGTAGGCGGACTGATCGCTGTCTTCTTGCTCTCTCTAATATAGCTATCTTCTCACAACCAACTCACGACCCACCTTTTCTCACTACTACTCATCTCTCAGAGCAAACACAGCTCATCACCCCTAGGGCAGAACTCAACTCCCATCCAGCCTCCATTTCTATACAGTCGTTGGACTACCAACCCCACCAGCAAAAAACAAGTCTCTCTCAGGTGAGATACTTCCGAAAACCCACTTCCCCATTACAATGATGGTGATGATGATGGTGGTGGTGGTGGTGGTGGTGGTGGTGGTGGTGGTGGTGGTGGTGGTGGTGGTGGTGGTGGTGATAACTGCACATGATCGTCTTAAGCTCTCTACCAGCATGAAGTAAAACGTAACGTGCTTGCATACAGTATGAGCTGTCGTTCACCATCGCATGTTCAGGCACCACGTAGGAAAAAAACAATTGTTATTAGATAACATTGCAAATTGAAGTGGTGTCGAATAAACTAAATTACTAGATCATGTTACCTTCTTTTTTTTACAGTTATAATGCTGCAATTAGGTAATTTCATTATTTGTTTTCCCACTCGATTCATTCACTTTTTCATTCACAGGTTGATCCTCCGTCTCCATTGATTCGTTCATTCGAAGGTTTCCGTAACTCCACCCTCTCACTTCACAGCGATCACTGCTCGCGTGACCTCGCTCTAATTCCAAGAGCTATATTCTGTGTGTAAGGAATTGATGAAGAAACTTTATGGCGGCACTATGAAAAAAGTATGTATTTCATTAGTCGTAGAAGGTTTGCGAAGCAAAGGCAGCGCACCTCTCAAGAAATCTCATCGATTACACCATTTAAAGTCACGTGATTACAAGGGCAGAGGTTTGTGGAAAGCTTCATCAATTAGTTCAACTGTCGCAATTATCATCAGCATTCATCTCATGTGAGCAAGCAAATGTTCCTTTCTCGTTTCGTCTTTTCACACTCAGTTTCTCTTTCATATTCCCAAGGTCTACTCTCGTAACATACGGAGAAAACGATCTGCAAAGTAATTTCCCTCTGAATCCCTGATACAATCGCCCAACAGTGTTCGTAAAACGTCGCGACAGAGATTAGTTTGGTCTGGATGGAGAAGTGTGGGATTTAACGGATTTATGCTGTACGCACCTCTAGCAGGAAACCAAATTCAGTAAGGATAGGATGGCCAAAAAATAGATTATCCTTTTTGTGAGTGAGATATGGATGTCTTGCGTGTTAAAAACCCTGTTGATAATAAATTGCCCAAAAACGTGATCTAAATGTGTTTATCAAGCTACAGATCTAACATCATGAACGTTACTACGCAAGCATATGGTACGGACCGTAAGAAGGCGGACGCCGAGACAAAGAGAAACAAAATGAATGGTATCTACATATCAATTTCAGACTGGGTGAGGGCGGACCACAGGGGAAAGGGTGGGCCTCAAGTTTCGAGGCCCATGAACACCCTCAGTTCTCTGTAAACGTGCAGTTTCGGAGTATTCATCGGGTATCAACGGGAGCTTAGACACTCGATACTCTTCAACTGCTACGCGGGTAATCCATCATCCCTTCGCCAAAACGAGTTAAATCTGCGTCTGAGAGATAAGAGTAAGGCTCGTCTTTGCGAGGATTAAAGTAGAAAAGAGAGGCGTTTACACGTAGACTCGCAGCTGCCCTCGAAGACGCTCGATTGGGAAAACAAGGAGCGAGAGGTCGGGTATCCACGGCGGGTCAGAGATTGCCGAGATCAATATGCAAAACATGTAAAGGTGGGGGCGCCCCAGCGATTAAATGGAAATGCGCTATACATCCTGAAGAATATGCAAGACCCATGGTCCGACATCCTCGACGCCGGGACCTGCGATTGCATATTTTGATAGAGGTGGCCACTCGCTTTGCTTAGACAGTCCCTTTCACTCCCGCCTTTCCACGGCATTGTTCCGCGCTCCTTTGCCAATCTTCCCCTAGAGGACAAGCGCTGAATCGCCTGCTCCAATCTTTGCTTTCCATCTCTTCTTCTCTCTCCAGGCAAGCCGGGAGGCCCAGCCCAGCCCAACCCGGCGCTGCAGATCTGCACGGGCGTTTGCCAACGGCCCAGCCATGCACCGCTGCTCCGTGCGAAGGCGGAGCGAGATGTTTGCCCGGGATTAGCGCAAACCACTCGCCTCCAATCGTCTAACACGAAAAATCAATTGTCCTGCTCGATTTATAGCGGCGGCGGAGAGGCGAAGCGAGCCGCCATTGGACGGTGCCTCTTTCAGCGCGAACGGAGCGCGGCTCTGCTGGGTGGAGAGAGACGGACGTGGAGGGCGAGGGGAACAAAGAGGATGAGGCTCGATGAGGAAAAATACTCAGAAAACCCGTCAGCCGTGTCGGTGGACGGGGCTGGCGTCGCTTATGCCAACAATAGCGGCCGCATTATCAGCTCCATCAGGGGCTGCCATGCCGAACGCCGCACTGTTGAGGCGGTCATCCCTGCTGGCTAGGGCTGCTGGGACGGTCGGGAGATGGAGGCCCTCTCTGCAGAGCGTAGGGATAGGAGGCCTCTCTGGAGTAGTGGGATCAAGAATCATTTCTGCTGCACGTTAAGGGTTAACATTCGGGTACACACCAGCGATAATAAAACTGATTATTCTCTGCCGCACCAGAAAGACGGTTACAATGCCTTCCTGAAGGATTTAGGAGCAGGGGTCCTCTATGTTGCGAATAGAGTTGGATCGTTTTCTCCTCTGTATTATAAACCAAGAATCTCTTGATGTGTTTAGGGTTGGGCTTCTTTGGAGGGTTGAAGAGGAGGAGGAGAAGGAGGAGGAGGAGAAGGAGGAGGAAAGGAAGAAGGATTGATTGATTGATTGATTGATTGATTGATTGATTGATTGATTGATTGATTGATTGATTGATTGATTGATTGATTGATTCTTTATTTATCAAGGATGAAATTTTAGGCATTTCTGCCTTTCTTACAAATTGTCCTTGCTCATAAAGAAATGAAAACACTGATAATTAAGACACAAAATACACAGTAGCTAATCCATGTACAACAGTTGGTATGGTATATGAAGAATATGATCAACAATGACAAATATTTTAGTAGATGCCTTTGACAACTGTCAGCTCAGTGAGTCTTGAAGATCAAGCAATACGTGTCATATGTACAGGCGACAGCAGTGATATCATCTGCATAGATAATCACGTATGGATGCTTTAAAAGACGTCATGGAAGTATTGTTCCTTAGGTGCAATGGGAGTGTATTCCATATCATAACTTCTGAATATGTAATACTGCCTTTGAAAATGTCTATTCTAGGTTGTGGTAGAATGAAAGTGTTGCGAGATAGTGAATGGCTTGTTTGGGGACGAATGAAGGAGAAAGAGGAAGAGAAGGAGGAGCAGGAGGAAGAGAAGGAGCGGAAGTACATATACATAACATAATAGTTTATTCAAACGCACATACCTTCCCTTGACAGGCAAGCTCATGGCGTTTACAATCCAAAGAATCAAAACTCATACAACCACTCAACACCACATTCATACCAAAACACACACTACACACATAAACAAAAACAAAAACTAAGATCCAGTAGAACAAATAGAACAAACTATATAATATACACAGCACTTGCAGGCCAGGTCAAGTAAGGCGAAGCAGCTCAGCGGGAAAGGCTGATCGGAAGAGGTGGGTCTTTAGAGCACTTTTGAACTGGGGCAGAGTGTTAGAATGACGGACTGAGAGAGGGAGACTATTCCAGGTTATAGATCCAATATAGGAGAAGACACGCTGTCCTTGAGTGTTCTTATTACGGCGGGGAACCTTAAGCATTCTAGAGTCAGCAGCTGAGCGTAGAGATCTGGAGGGAGTGTAGACTGCAAGAATTTCTGTAACAGCGTGTGGCGCGTGTTGTCGATGGCCTTGAAGCACAAAGTAGCAAGTTTATAATCTATCCTCTGAGAGATGGGGAGCCAGTGAAGTGTATGTAGGAGTGATGAGACATGGGTACACTTGGGACATCGAAAAACTAGCTTAGCAGCACAATTCTGAACTTTCTGGAGTTTGTTGAGCAGAGTGTCGGGGATGCCAGCAAGAAGAGAGTTTCCATAGTTGAGACGAGACAGAACAAGTGATGTGATGAGCGTTTTGGTGGCCTGCTGAGAAAGATAATGACGAATGGTACTAATTTTTCTTAGCTCATAATAAATCTAACTGACAGACTATGTTGATGTGAGATCTCATTGACAGATCATCGTCAAACATGACGCTTAAATTTCTTACAGACTGAGAGAGGTCGATGTCACTGTGACCAATGGTTAGTTTGAGGGCCTGATCCGATTTGCCTCCGCCGCCCACCAGGAGTGCTTCAGTTTGTGAGTCATTGAGTTGGAGCTTGTTCCGGGTCATCCACCGTTTCACGTCAGAGATACAGTGTTCGCTGGTAGAAAGAAGAGAGTAGATTTGACTGGGATGGGAGAAGTTGTAGAGCTGGGTATCATCAGCAAATTCACTGTGAGAGACTGAATGACTGTCAATTACATTGGAGAGTGGTTGGGTGTACAGTAGAAACAGCAGAGGACCCAGAACAGAGCCCTGAGGGACTCCGTATTTGAGAGGTGTAGGATCAGAAGCAAAACTCGAGATCGAAACAGTCTGTCTACGTTCTGAGAGATATGAATGCAGGAAAGAGAGTGCTAAGTTCCCAATGCCAAAAACGTTTCTAAGACGGGCGAGAAGAATTCCATGGTCTATTGTGTCGAACGCGGCACTCAAGTCCACAGAGTAAGAAGAGAAACTTTGGAATTGTTAGAAGCAACGAGAAGATCGTTTAGAACACGGAGCAGAGCTGTTTCCGTGGAATGATGAGCACGGTACGCGGATTGAAAACGGGCCAAAAGGTCATACTGGGACACGTGCTTCAGCAGCTGATGCAAAGCTAACTTCTCTAACAGTTTTGACAGAAAAGAAAGATTGGAGACTGATCTATAATTACTAAGTTTGTTTGGATTCAGGTCCTGCTTCTTCAGGAGCGGCTTAACTATAGCCTGCTTGAAAACACTAGGGAAGGTGCCAGTCTGGAAGCAATCATTGATCATCTGTGTCAGGACAAGTAGGATCTCATCAATGCACTTAACTAAGAGGGGTGTGGGAACAGGGTCAAGGTCACAGGAGGTAGGGTTCATACTGCGGATGGTCTTGAGGACCGCACTAGCCTCAACCGGGCTGAACTGTAGGGAGGGCAGTACCCCTGGATCATCACTAACAGGCGCACCTGCATCAGCAGACATGTCAACGCTGCTTCGAATATCGGACACCTTAGATACAAACAAGTCGCAAAACAGGATCAGGAGCACGAGAAGCAGGAACAGGAGAAAAAGCAATAGGTCAGAAAGGTAAAGGAGCGGGTGCAGGAGGAGAAGCTCAAAAACGTTCTTGACTACCTACTGCTCCAAGACGATTCGTAAGAAATAGGAGCCTCGGTTTAAAATAAGAAGTAATAGAACGAAGTATGAAAATGGACTGCAGAACTCTTGAAGGTGACGAAAGACAAAAATTAGTTATAGGCAGGCAAAACTAACAGTTATGTGCTTAATAACGGAACGAAACGCTTCGGACATGATTTATCCGGTGATCCATCGTCGACAGCAGTAGAGTCGACAGCAGTAGAGATGCAACCTACATGAAACAATATCCCTTTTCTCCCTTCATTCGGACAGTGTGCACCACCGGCTGCGTACTGTCAGGGTTGGTCCTTTTCTCTTTCAGCTCATCTTGCCTATCGGTGCATTGTCACTTTGTCACACTGATGTGTCACGCTCTGCTCGTGTATCTAGGACTCCATCTCGCTTAACGCAGGGGTCTTACCCATTCTAGTTCACTAGAGACTTCGCCTACCGGCGAAAGTATCTCTAGCCCAGTTGACATCACGTGATGGAAGGTTTTCGTCCGAAATATGCAAATGGAGCCACACGAGAGGCTTGTGGGATAGCCGATCTGCTCCCTGACATATGCCGTTAATGTAGTTCTAAGACTATTTCGCACAAAACTCTTCACTTACTGTTGTTGGGGCCATAAACTTGCGTTTATTCGATAAAATAAAATGTTTGTGTTGAAATGGAAGCTAGTTTTGACATCTGAATGATTTCTGTAAAAAGTGGAGAAAAAATAGTATCAGAACGAACTATTTTTGGCGTAATGCTGTAATGCGAAGGGTCAAGTCTATTACGCATTCATTGCGAAATGTGCCAGAGTCAATACTGACTTGGGTTCACAGAATGGGGTTTTA
>JAWQFJ010016693.1:15000-20000 GCA_034096865.1 Theodoxus fluviatilis | reverse complement strand
TGGGAGACAGCGCCGTTACACCTGTAATTGTCTTAGAAGGATTTTTCGAAGAGCCATTATTAGTTTTCTCTCCTCCCGCCCTGGCTATCGCACGATCGATTTAGTTCCAGGAATGCAGAGACGAAGGGAAAAAAGAATTTGGAAAATGTTTCCCTCGGGGAGAATGCTGTAAACAAGAGAGAAAACTATCAACTTGTTCACATTTGGTTTTATTGCGCCGATAAATGTTCTGAATGCTTGCATGAAAGAAATTGTGATCTGAAGCGATGCTGTGCAGCACGCCATCACTTTAGGAGTATCCTCTCTGCTGGTGATGGAGATCGGGAAAGAGTTCTTTCTTTTGCACAGCCTGAAATTGGACGCGTTTATGCTTCGAATATAAATGCATCGACAAGCTACAATGCAGTCCCGATTGTTCCATACTCCTGGTAGAATGTACCACGTATGGGGTGATAAATGACTAAATGCCATCGAGAAGTGGTCGCCCTTTACCATACATAGGCCATCCGCTCACTGGAGCCTCGCTTGCCACCCAGGACTTTCAGCGCCTGCTGAAACGATCAGATCACAATGGCTGCTGCTGGAAATAATACGCTGATGATAATGATGACGACGACGACGACGACAACGACGACGATGATGAAAACGACGACGATGACGACGACGACGACAATGAGGATGTAAAAGCTTGGGTGGGTGGGTGGGTGGGTGGGTGGGAAACAATATAATTGTGCTGACGACGGTGATGGTGACGAATGTGACAAATGTAACAATGATGAGGACTTTGCTGATGATGGTGAAATCAATTACGGCAACAATGAGCACAATGATGATAGTGATGATGATGATGATGATGATGATGATGATGATGATGATGATATAGAAGAAGGAGGCGGCTGCGACGACGACGACGATGATGATGACGATGATGATGACGACGACGACGACGACGACGATGATGATGATGATGATGATGATAATAATGATGATGATGATGATGATGATGATGATGATGATGATGATGATGATGATGATGATGATGATGATGATGATCATGCACTGCTGGTGATGACTATAATTATGGTGGTGGAGGCGATGTGACAATATTTTTAATGATGCCAGTAACGACAGCAGCGAGCACCGTGATGTGACGAACGACACTTAAATAGACAAGTGTTTCCTCACGCTTGTTTTTCCACAAAGGGTTGCTTGCACACTCGCGCGCGCACACACATCAACACACATACATGCACATACACACATACATGTAAACACATACACACACATTCGCACGCACACACCCATACACACACACGCATGCACGCACACACGCAGATGCATGCGTTTATACGCACACACACGCACATATATACACACAAACACACGCGCGCTCGCCCGCGCTTGCCAGCGCACACACACACACACACACACACACACACACACACACACTCACGCGAGCACACGCACACACACTCGCAAACTTATGTTAAACTTTATGTTAGCTTAATCATCAGAGAGGCTTAAAACATTTACTTGAACTGCGAAACGCATCGGCCATTACTGCATGCCATGTAGCCAAAGCACCAAAGAAGCCAATGACGCAATCACCTCGTGATTGAAGCAATCTTTGTTGTGATTCAATCGAATTCCATGACTTCTGCACGGTGATTACTAAGATGTGTAATGAGACACCACTGAAATAAACCTCACATCAGCATGGGGTTGATGGCTGCGCACATTTGCCCAGTAATGAGTGGACTTAACTCAAGGACAGTGAAGACCACAGAGTGGGGCTCATCGAATTCGACGACTGGCATGGCAAGGAGTGTCTTGCGAGGGTTCTGGGTGTTTGTAGACCACCACTTTATCGAGGTCGAGCTCCACAACTGCGGTGGCGTTGCGACACTGTGTCAACAAAAACATGTCCTGAGCGAACCATAAAAAGTCCTTGACGTCCAGTGCAGCAGTAAGGAACCTGTCCTCCATTGGGTTCAGGGCGCACGGTGCAATATCTCATTGAGGTGGTGGCTGTCTGTACGAGAATTCTTCTATGCAACGATGTACGCTACGCCTCAGCGCTCCTTTGCCTGAGAATGACCAGGGAGGCGAAGGACACAACACGGAAAGCCGTCTTTGCTTGATACTCCTAACACGAATCGCAGTGGGCAAGATCTTTTTAGCAAATCTTATCTCCTTATGGTGCTAAATAAGCTTTAAATTTGTTTCTTCTGGCTTTTTTCTCGTGTTTCCCTTGGAAGTAAATGGAAAATTTTCCTTGGCCTATGTCAAGGTGTTTATAGTGATGAAATGCTGGGAATTTATGTTCGCTGAGTCATGGTTAAATTACACTGGGGTATATAGGATTGTCTAAGAATTCTTGTAAGTGAGAAAGGACGAAATTGCAGCGGCATGCCATGCAAGATTGTATGGGTTCACTCGTCATGAAATTGTAATCAAGAGCGCATACGATCATGAGAACAATAAGTCAAAGTAATATTACAAACAATTGACAATTTCCCGTTCTATTTCGTCATCTAAAAGCAGGCGGAAGATCAGGTGGTGATCCACAGCCGAAACACAAGGACGTTTGGAAACAAGATCTAAAGACTCTTGGCATCAGCTTCTCGTGCTGAGGACGTTTCCGGGGTCCGCACCAGATGGAGAGGGGGGCCCCAGAGCACACTGAGGCAGGGAGAGATGAACACTCCGGAAACCAGAGGAGGAGAGACGCACTCGACAGGAGGACAGGTTGCATCGGGATTACACCAGCATCTTCAAAAGCAACTGTTGTAATGGCGACTGCCGCGTTGGGATTTGGACTGGACAGTCACAGCAGGGCCTGCAACCGGATGGCAACTCCACGGCCGGGATCCATGATCAAACACGACTGAGAAAGGCCTGCCGCTGTTATTACCAAAGGGATGAGACAGCTCAATCGATGCCCATCCATGTAGAATCAATGGAAAACAATGAAGTGAAGTTTATTTTGACCATCAATCAATTCTTTGTCTGAGGCAAGATTTGTCCACCATCTGATATAAAACATCATTCATCTGATCGGCAATGCAACTTATGGTGATGCATGTTTGAATGAAAGTGTATATATTCTTCGGCGTCAACAAACTACAGCACTGGCAGCAGCCAGCAGCGCCACCACCAAAACATGGCCACCACCAAAACATGGCCACCACCAAAACATGGCCACCATCGACATGGATGGCAATGGCTCATGCAGCTGTTTAAATGAAGACAGGACGACGAAGACCTCAATATCAACGACGACGACGACGACTAGAAGTGCATCTGTGGCATCGGAACGTCTCACCAACCTCTGACTACGATGGAGAAGACAACAAAATTCCTTTGTTGTCGCTTCAGATGTCCGAGTCTGAGATTTAATGCATCAGTCGAGGATAGAATTTCATGGAGACGACTTCCAGCGGAGAGGGAACCCACTCAATGACCTTTCTTTGCCTGGATTGCTGGAATGGGTGGCGGGGTGAAGGTTTGAGATGGCAGAGGCGTGGGGTGTTCTGGAGAGAGTGAGTGTGTTAACGGGGGCTGGCGAGAGCAATAGGACATGAGATTGAATGGTGGTTTGAAAGGGTGGGTCAGATAATGGGAAGGTAGGCGACTGGGAGGAGGATGGAAGTGACAAGGTGCTCTCAGGGATGAATCGCTGGAGCGGATGGTTGGGTGGTGGTTTGAGATAGCAATAGACTGGGATGTTCGAGGCGGGTGGGTATATTGAGGGGTTGGAGCGGGAGGAGGGGGTGGGGAGACGGCAGGCGGGGCGGACGGAGCATTGAGGAATGGACTGGTAGAGTAATGTGGAATGGAGAAGGGGGCGGGCATCGGGCGAAGGGGAGATGGGGATTGGAAATAAGGTGGAGTAGAGAGGTGATCGTGGGGTGAATTGGGGACGTGGTAGTAGGGGGTGAGGATGGGCGCGAGAGGTGAGGGAAGAGTGTCCCCCGACACCGTCCAATGTCCAGCGTGGAGATAGCATCACGCCGGACGGTGGCCAGCACCAGCCTACGACGTCCCTAATCGCTGTAAGTCGTCCTGGCCCGGGTCCTGTTTCGCCGATTGAGATAGGGATCGAAAGGACGTGTCGTGTAAATACACAGAACCGCCCCTTGGTCTCGGGTGGAGGCAGAGGCAGGTGGGCTATAGCCCGCCACTTTCTCACCCAGAGCCACAATACCTACCTTGGGGGTAGATGAAGAATAGATTCCGCGTGGCTTCTTCAAGTGCATGAAGTAAACAGCGCAGCGTCCCTAAAGGAGTCTCCAGAAGTCATTCAGTTTACTCGTATAGTAGAAGTAGCACAATACCGTTTATTTGACTAATGCAGATGTTTAAAATACTAGTGAAATGGGTCTTCGTAGCCATGTACGCTGGCAACGACACTGCTTCATGTAAAAAAAAGTAAGGTATTGCATTAATTTTATAAAAAGAAAAGAAAAGTGGTGACTTGACAAGTGGCGATGCTATCAACTCGGGGGGGGGGGGGGGAGGAAGACAAAAGGTGGGGGAATGGGAATGGCCATGTTAGAAGCCAGACACATCCCTTTGTGTGAGGGCTCTGTGGCAGAGTGGTCAGCGCGCTTGACCCGCAGTCGCTTGCGGCTAGTGTATGCGGCATTCCAAGCTGCGCGGTTCCCAGAGTCGCACCCTTGACCGAGGGTCCTTCATTAACTCACATTGCTTCTCCCCACTCAGGAGTAAAATCGGCTACCCGTGAGGGCAGCGACGGTACATTGCAATACAATTAACCTTTGTATGAGGCCATGAGTCAGCATCGGGTCAGAACACTCCCCATGGGGAGGGGGGGGGGGGGGGGGGTGACTGTGTACGTCTTATTTGTCACATTGTTCGGTGATTAGGGGTAAAGTCTAAAGTTTGAGACCTAGACATGGGTGATACGTCTCTATTTAAAGCACACCTTCATCTTTAATTTTTATATTGTCTTCTATCTTATTCTATTTTACCTTTTT
>JAWQFJ010016693.1:0-10000 GCA_034096865.1 Theodoxus fluviatilis | reverse complement strand
CGCTGAAGACCAGGGCTGACCACATACACACGTGGAAGGGACGGAGCGCGGAAGGGATGGAGCATGGCGGGGCCAGAGTTAATCGTGGCGCTCAAGGAGGGAGGGACGCTAGCCAGGGAGGACGGGGTCAGATGCCAGCAAAACTCGCCAACAACGCAGGGCGTGGCGTTCACGTCGATTGTGACGTCAAGCAACGCCGCCCTGCCGCCAGCAGACGTCAGCGCACGTCAGGGACACGTCACGCTGGAGTGACGTAGGCTGCGGTCACACGGCGCCCCCTAGCGTCTGTCGCGTAAACCTTTGGTAAGGATAAGTTTCGAACGGCGGGTTTCCACCATTGAACTGGATCTGAAACGCTTTATTCTGAATTGACCTATGTTCACCGAAAGAAGACTTGTTTTCAGTTCCACCCTTGCTCTTTACAGTCAAGAAGACAAGCAAAGAAGACGAAGGTATTTGTTCTAGCAAAGGTTCTACTCACCAAATATTGTTTTGGCTCCCTTCCCAACTGGAATCAACAGTTAATTATTGTCTGTCCACATTCCTATATCATCATCGTTTATTATTGCATGTTCAATTGCTTTCTTATGGACGGAAAGTTGAGAAGGGCAATGAGTCCAGTACATCTCCCATCTTCAGATTTAGGCCGGAATTCACTGTCGCATCAGTTGACATCAACGGAAGAACCGCTAACTGTTCACCTGTCTACGAAATCCTGAAGGCCACCACGAGGATGACTAAAACCAATAGGTTGGCCCCATATATACCAACGCCCCGCACTCTTGCATGCTCAATTGCATGAAACTGAAGAAAAAAAGTTATTCCAAAGTAAGTTAAGATGGGATACAAACGACACGGATTAAACCTGATCTCGCACGTTTGTCCCCAGATTCTATAGAGCGGGTGACTGGTCGAAGCCATAAATCATGTATTCATTAGACACAGTTCCATTCCAGTTTCTGCTGTGCACTTTTCTTATTTAATAGCAAACCAGTAGGTGATTGTTCAGTCTCATTCAACTGTGATGCTCTTCTTTGTGATACGATTTTTTTCTGCTCGTGTAATGATGCATGAAGAATAAAGTATGGAATACTTATAGGTTTACCATGTGATCAGTTAAACTTTCCCGATGATTTTTTTTACATACAACTGCGTTTGTTGTAAACGCACATTTCTATTATTTTTTTCAAAATTCGAAGTAGACCCATCACTTGAATTGCGAAGTCAATTTACAACACAATGCACAACCAAATCTTATGGCTCTCTGTAAATAATGAACACACAGAAACTCTCATGACAACAATATGTTTGTCTTGATGTAGTTTTTAATTTTCATGGAGATTTACATCAGGGACATGACTCCTTTCCGAGAGTGTGGAATTGACAGAATAAGTATCGACACTTCTGTCGACTACGAGCGTATGTGATCACAGATTTGCGAAGGCAGAGAAAGAAAATGTAAGCAATTCTGTAACTACTTCTTAGGTTTTTAAATATTCTGGTTGATTTCTCGAATTCTAAACGTAGCTACTCTCTTTCTCTCTCTCTCTCTCTCTCTCTCTCTCTCTCTTTCTATCTATCTCTCTCTCTTTCTGTCTATCTCTCTCTCTCTCTCTCTCCCTCACTCGCTCCCTTGTTCTCGTTCAGGCTGGTCATGTTCGAGTCGAGCTCTGCGTTAGACAACCGTACACCTGGACTAGTATCGTGTACTGGAGCACCATGTTAGAGGCGAAGCTGCCGAACATCCTACGCTGTGCGGTAAGCGAACGTTTCGAGTTTTATCCTTAGGATAATTGGCACATAGTCTCAGATTATGAATCCACCACTGTGACATTAGTGTGGGCAAGTCCATACGTGCGGCATGGTCGTCATGCAAGTTCATCATTTCTTCCTCGCCGAAACCGTAAATCTCCTTCGCAGAAGCAGCGAGATGATACAGGCGTCAGGTGCTTTTCCGAAGCAAAGGCAGGAAGCATTTTTAGAGAGAGTCCACAGAAGATCACCTGAGGCTTTCTCCTCCTCTCCTGACACCCCTGTCGTCTCAGGAAGTTGAACTGCCTGATGCAGTGTTCGAGGCTCGTATTCCATGATGCACCCACGGTACATAATGGTCTTGCAGTGAAACCTATGATGCACAAAGCTACTCTTGAAACGTCGCCCCCACTGACCTCGACAGCAAGCACAGCACATGCGAATCCTTTGTCGGCATCAGCACTTAAAGTTCCTGTGCACAAGACGGCGGACTCAGCTCCAATCAAAACGTTTCATCTGTGATCCCAAGACACGAGAAACACGTCCAGTGTGCTTTGGACGGAGTCACGTACGTGGAGGCTACTGACATGAACGAAGTGCTGATAGGTAGCTGAGTAGGGGAAGAAACACATCTGATTTAGTGTGTGCCTGGTGTGATGGATGTGCTGAACCTCTGCATTCGTGCAAAGAGTGTTCAGAGTGCACACTAGAGTCCTACTGCTCTGAATGCTTCAAACTGACAGATCATTCACCACACTCTTCGGTGACGTAGACTTCAAAATTAATCATTCAAGATGTGTGACTTAGTGCGGCGGCCTGCGAACAGAACTATTTTCTTTCGAACTCTTCCGTCAGACTGTAGATGTCGAATTACTAGTGTGCTGGCTCGTTGTTCGTGTGATCTGTTCTGATAACTGAATGGTCGGTGTGAAAATTGGGGGGGTGGGGGTGTTTGTTGTAGACAGTTGTATATTCGCTTGCTTTCAGGTCGGCATAATTTACTGTGCTGAACAACGACTAGTTTGAGTTTATATACTTTTTTAAAATCCAGAAATGCCCAATGGCAGAATTGATACTACACTGCAACTCTCATTAACTGTTGTAAGTCTTCTTCGTATCAAGATGTCATCGAATTGCACAAAACTATTTCCTTGCAGGTTAAAACTGACAAGAAATCGAGACACGCGTATGCCAGTGAGTGTGCACTGGGGCGTAATATTTGTTGTTTAAAACTCTGGAATGAAATGTAAGGCATCAGCTACTGTCTTCGATTTCTGGCAGAAACGTATATGTTTAAAGGTGCGTGGATACCCATAGCCTTTGGTCAACGTCAATGGTACAAGCGTTTCAGGATGTAGATCCAGTAAGCAGCGGGGACATGCTGGCTTTGCTGTACCCTTGTTGATTTCCCCCCCTTTGTTTTCTGTGTTGTAGATTTATGGTGTAACCTCCTCATCTTCAAGTCCCTCACTCCCCATCCTCACCCCTTATTATCTCATTCGTCTATGGACTTGTAGTCTGACGAATAAAGTTTCAAAGCTCATCAAAGTTCAAAGTTCTCTCTCTCTCTCTCTCTCTCTCTCTCTCTCTCTCTCTCTCTCTCTCTCTCTCTCTCTCTGTCTTTCTCCCCCCCCCTCTCTCTCTCTCTCTGTCTCCATGTTTAAGTTTTTAAATGCAGCCTGCTTGTCTTGCCAAGGTTTACGTTGAATATATTATGGCATGGGGTTTTGATTCTGTAAACTCCTTCGTCTGAGGACCTGAAGCTTAATGGATAAATTTTCAAAGTTCAAAAGTTCAAAAGCTCTCTCTCTCTCTCTCTCTCTCTCTCTCTCTCTCTCTCTCTCTCTCTCTGTCTCTCTCTCTCTCTCTCTCTTTATCTCTCTCTCTCTCTCTCTTTATCTCTCTCTCTCTCTCTCAGAATGAAGAAAACGAAAAGACATGCATAGGTTAAAACTGTGATAGAAGTTATATACGGCGACTTCTGACCCATCTCTTGTTCCTTCATCGTGTAGTGATCGATAGCGGATCGAGCCTTAACTTTGTTTTCCTGGGTCTTTTAGCAATAGCCATTTTAACAAGCGAACCTTTCTTTTGCTGTCAACTATTTCATTTTGTCAGTGAGGGGGATCATCTCTGTTTCTGGTGTAAAGGTAAAGGTAAAGGTAAAGGTGAAGGTGAAAGTAAAGGTGAAGGTGAAGGTGAAGGTAAAGGTGAAGGTGAAGGTAAAGGTAAAGGTAAAGGTGAAGGTGAAGGTGAAGGTGAAGGTGAAGGTAAAGGTAAAGGTGAAGGTAAAGGTAAAGGTAAAGGTGAAGGTGAAGGTAAAGGTAAAGGTAAAGGTAAAGGTAAAGGTAAAGGTGAAGGTAAAGGTAAAGGTAAAGGTGAAGGTGAAGGTAAAGGTGAAGGTAAAGGTGAAGGTAAAGGTAAAGGTGAAGGTGAAGGTAAAGGTAAAGGTGAAGGTAAAGGTGAAGGTGAAGGTAAAGGTGAAGGTAAAGGTGAAGGTAAAGGTGAAGGTGAAGGTAAAGGTGAAGGTGAAGGTAAAGGTGAAGGTAAAGGTGAAGGTGAAGGTAAAGGTGAAGGTAAAGGTAAAGGTGAAGGTGAAGGTGAAGGTACAGGTAAAGGTGAAGGTGAAGGTAAAGGTAAAGGTGAAGGTGAAGGTGAAGGTAAAGGTAAAGGTGAAGGTAAAGGTGAAGGTGAAGGTAAAGGTGAGGGTGAAGGTGAAGGTAAAGGTAAAGGTGAAGGTAAAGGTGAAGGTGAAGGTGAAGGTAAAGGTGAAAGTAAAGGTGAAGGTGAAGGTGAAGGTGAAGGTGAAGGTAAAGGTGAAGGTAAAGGTGAAGGTGAAGGTAAAGGTAAAGGTGAAGGTGAAGGTAAAGGTAAAGGTGAAGGTGAAGGTGAAGGTGAAGGTGAAGGTGAAGGTAAAGGTGAAGGTGAAGGTGAAGGTAAAGGTAAAGGTAAAGGTGAAGGTGAAGGTAAAGGTGAAGGTGAAGGTGAAGGTAAAGGTGAAGGTAAAGGTGAAGGTAAAGGTGAAGGTGAAGGTGAAGGTGAAGGTGAAGGTGAAGGTAAAGGTGAAGGTAAAGGTGAAGGTGAAGGTAAAGGTAAAGGTGAAGGTAAAGGTAAAGGTGAAGGTAAAGGTGAAGGTGAAGGTGAAGGTGAAGGTGAAGGTGAAGGTAAAGGTGAAGGTGAAGGTAAAGGTAAAGGTAAAGGTGAAGGTGAAGGTAAAGGTGAAGGTGAAGGTGAAGGTGAAGGTAAAGGTGAAGGTAAAGGTAAAGGTAAAGGTGAAGGTAAAGGTGAAGGTGAAGGTAAAGGTAAAGGTGAAGGTAAAGGTGAAGGTAAAGGTAAAGGTAAAGGTAAAGGTAAAGGTGAAGGTAAAGGTGAAGGTATAGGTAAAGGTGAAGGTAAAGGTGAAGGTAAAGGTATAGGTAAAGGTGAAGGTAAAGGTGAAGGTGAAGGTATACGTAAAGGTGAAGGAATACGTAAAAGTGAAAGTGAAGGTAAAGGTAAAGGTAAAGGTGAAGGTATAGGTAAAGGTGAAGGTAAAGGTACAAGGTGAAGGTGAAGGTGATAGGTATAGGTAAAGATAAAGGTAGAAGGTGAAGGTAAAGGTGGAGGTAAAGGTAAAGGTGAAGGTAAAGGTATAGGTAAAGGTGAAGGTAAAGGTGAAGGTATAGGTAAAGGTACATGTAAAGGTGAAGGTAAAGGTGAAGGTAAAGGTAAAGGTGAAGGTAAAGGTGAAGGTAAAGGTGAAGGTGAAGGTAAAGGTAAAGGTGAAGGTGAAGGTAAAGGTGAAGGTAAAGGTGAAGGTGTAAGGTAAAGGTGAAGGTAAAGGTGAAGGTATAGGTGAAGGTGAAGGTGAAGGTAAAGGTAAAGGTGAAGGTGAAGGTAAAGGTGAAGGTATAGGTAAAAGTGAAGGTAAAGATGAAGGTGAAGGTATAGGTGAAGGTATAGGTGAAGGTATAGGTGAAGGTATAGGTAAAGGTGAAGGTAAAGGTGACGGTGAAGGTGAAGGTATAGGTGAAGGTAAAGGTGAAGGTATACGTAAAGGTGCAGGTAAAGGTGAAAGTGAAGGTATAGGTCAATGTATAGGTAAAGGTAAAGGTGAAGGTACAGGTAAAGGTAAAGGTGAAGGTATAGGTAAAGGTGAAGGTGAAGGTATAGGTAAAGGTAAAGGTGAAGGTGTAGGTAAAGATAAAGGTAAATGTAAATGTATAGGTAAAGGTAAAGGTGAAGGTATAGGTAAAGGTAAAGGTGAAGGTATAGGTAAAGGTAAAGGTGTAGGTAAAGGTAAAGGTAAAGGTGAAGGTATAGGTAAAGGTGAAGGTAAAGGTGAAGGTAAAGGTGAAGGTAAAGGTGAAGGTAAAGGTGAAGGTAAAGGTGAAGGTATAGGTAAAGGTAAAGGTAAAGGTGAAGGTATAGGTAAAGGTAAAGTTATAGGTAAAGGTAAAGGTATGGGTAAAGGTAAAGGTAAAGGTGAAGGTATAGGTAAAGGTAAAGGTATAGGTAGAGGTAAAGGTAAAGGTGAAGGTATAGGTAAAGGTATAGGTAAAGGTAAAGGTATAGGTATAGGTATAGGTAAAGGTAAAGGTGTAGGTAAAGGTAAAGGTGAAGGTATAGGTAAAGCTGAAGGTAAAGGTGAAGGTAAATGTGAAGGTATAGGTAAAGGTGAAGGTAAAGCTGAAGGTATAGGTAAAGGTAAAGGTAAAGGTATAGGTAAAGGTGAAGGAATAGGTAAAGGTAAAGGTGAAGGTGAAGGTAAAGGTGAAGGTAAAGGTAAAGGTGAAGGTATAGGTAAAGGTGAAGGTATACGTAAAGGTGAAGGTAAAGGTGAAGGTAAAGGTATAGGTAAAGGTATAGGTAAAGGTATAGGTAAAGGTAAAGATGAAGGTAAAGGTATAGGTAAAGGTGAAGGTAAAGGTATAGGTAAAGGTGAAGGTAAAGATGAAGGTAAAGGTGAAGTTATAGGTAAAGGTAAAGGTGAAGGTATAGGTAAAGGTGAAGGTAAAGGTAAAGGTAAAGGTAAAGGTAAAGGTAAAGGTAAAGGTAAAGGTGAAGGTAAAGGTGAAGGTAAAGGTAAAGGTATAGGTAAAGGTGAAGGTAAAGATGAAGGTAAAGGTGAAGGTTTAGGTAAAGGTAAAGGTGAAGGTAAAGGTAAAGGTGAAGGTGAAGGTGAAGGTATAGGTGATGGTATACGTAAAGGTGAAGGAAAGGTATAGGTAAAGGTGAAGGTATAGGTAAAGGTAAAGGTAAAGGTAAAGGTGAAGGTATAGGTGATGGTATACGTAAAGGTGAAGGAAAGGTATAGGTAAAGGTGAAGGTATAGGTGAAGGTAAAGGTGAAGGTATACGTAAAGGTGAAGGTGAAGGTGAAGGTATAGGTAAAGGTGAAGGTATAGGTGAAGGTATCGGTGAAGGTATAGGAGAAGGTATAGGTGAAGGTAAAGATAAAGGTGAAGGTATAGGTGAAGGTGAAGGTCAAGGTGAAGGTAAAGGTATAGGTAAAGGTGAAGGAATAGGTGAAGGTAAAGGTAAAGGTGAAGGTAAAGGTGAAGGTATAGGTAAAGGTGAAGATAAAGTGGGGTTTTATATAGTGACCAATCACCCAAGTCTGGGACTCGCACCACTTTGCACCAACACTAACAACACCATGAAATTGCATTCATTAAAACTACAGCCTATTTATTCTAAACATGATCTTAACAAGTTTGCATTCTCACAGGTTTGTCATTGTAAAGTTGATCTTTGTTATTGTGACTTCCTGGAGAGCATACAACCAGGCTGCGGATGAATGCGCCAATGTACAGTATGGAGATAGAGAGAGAGAGAGAGAGAGAGAGAGAGAGAGAGAGAGAGAGAGTTTCTTCTTATTCTTCTTCTTCTTTCATTTGACTGCTGTCTTCAACAAGGTGAAGATTCTGCAGACATTACCCGTTTTTTTTACTCCTGGGTGGGGAGAAGCAATGCGAGTTAAGCATCTTGCTCAAGGATGCAACTCTGGGAACCGCGCAGCTTCGAACGCTGTACCCACTGGCCGCAAGCGACTGTAGGTCCAGCGCGCTAACCACTCAGCTACGGATCCCCATGTTACTCACCCTTCTGTGATAATCTCCTCCTCGCGGCCTTGCATACATATGTCAACTTCCTTCTGGTTGAAGTTTGTTTGTTTGACACAGTTGTCACTGCCATCAGGGCGGTAGAAGCTGTAGTCACTGCAATGCAACCCAAGAAGGCAAGTCAGCAACCAGAAAAATATTCCTCTACAAAACAACTAAATGCAAATATTTAAAGGCGAATAATGAAGAACTCGTAAATGTCTTAACCAAATCATTTTCTGACTTCAGCAAGACTCCTTGTAATCTCCGTCAACCTTGTTTTCTGTGACTAGATCAGCTGAGTATCCCAAATATGTAAAAGATCATTCAAATGTACAGGCTACCATACACAGCTTCATTCACACTTGGACACATGGGACAACAGATTTGGCTCTGACCATTTCATTACCGATGTCTCTTCACCAAAAACACAGATACTAGTCCAAAAATGTATATAAAGTGTTTTTAATCTGAAGTAACACTTCCACAGGAATAACAAAAAAGATGGGCAAAGCCCATACGACTCACATGCTTGACCTTGACCTTTATATGGCCTTGACCTTCAGGTGACCTTCAAGGTCAAGGTCAAACAACTAAACCTACCAATGACATCATACACTAAGAAATGCTTTACACATTTTCCCTACCAAAATACATGTGACCTTGACCCAAGGTCAAGGTCATCCAAGGTCATGCAACACAAAGCTCTTAATTCAAGACATAGGAAGCACAATGGTGCTTAACGGCACTTTCTACCATGAGATATGGTCACTTTTAGTGGTTCACTACCCCATTTTGGTCACATTTCATAAGGGTCAAAGTGACCTTGACCTTGATGATATGTGAACAAATGTGTCTCATGATGAAAGTATAACATGTGCCCCACATAATTCTTAAGTTTGAAACAGTTATCTTCCATAGTTCAGGGTCAAGGTCACTTCAAAATATGTATACAATCCAACTTTGAAGAGCTCCTGTGACCTTGACCTTGAAGCAAGGTCAACCAAACTGGTATCAAAAGATAGGGCTTGCTTTGACCTATATACCACTTGTAGCTAAGGTCGCCATTCTCAATAACGTGGGAGAAAATTGGGAAAATGTGAAAAAAGACTTTTTGAGACCACATTTATGGCTCCTGTGACCTTGACCTTGAAGCAAGGTCAAGTCACTATATATGTTTTTTGAGGCCTTGTCATCATACACCATCATGCCACATTTGGTGTTGATAGACTTAATAGTCTCCGAGAAAAATCCAACGTTTAAGTTTTTTACGCCCGGACGGACGGACGCCTGGACGGACGGACGGACGGACGACACGGCTGAGTACATAGACTCACTTTTGCTTCGCATGTGAGTCAAAAAACCACCCAACCCTCTCTAGTTCTGAATCTCTACTGTCATGCAGAAGAGTTAATCACTTTTCCAGAATACCTTCCAAGAGTGGCTCTACTGATGCCACAAGGATTGCTCATGGCTGACAAAACAAGAAGGGCAAAGCCCATACGACTCACATGCTTGACCTTGACCTTTATATGACCTTGGCCTTCAGGTGACCTTCAAGGTCAAGGTCAAACAACTAAACCTACCAATGACATCATACACTAAGAAATGATTTACACATTTTTCCTACCAAAAATACACGTGACCTTGACCCAAGGTCAAGGTCATTCAAAGTCATGCAACACAAAGCTCTTAATTCAAGACATAGGAAGCACAATGGTGCTTATTGGCACTTTCTACCATAAGATATGGTCAATTTTAGTGGTTCACTACCCCATTTTGGTCACATTTCATAAGGGTCAAAGTGACCTTGACCTTGATGATATGTGACCAAATGTGTCTCATGATGAAAGTATAACATGTGCCCCACATAATTATTAAGTTTGAAACAGTTATCTGCCATAGTTCAGGGTCAAGGTCACTTCAAAATATGTATACAATCCAACTTTGAAGAGCTCCTGTGACCTTGACCTTGAAGAAAGGTCAACCAAACTGGTATCAATAGATAGGGCTTGCTTTGACCTATATACCATTGTAGCTAGCCGCCCGCCATGTTCTAAATAACGTGGCGAGAAAATTGGGAAAATGTGAAAAAGGGACTGTTGAGACCACAATGTATGGTCTTCGTTTTTTCTTTTTTTTTTTTTAGACCTTGACCTTGAAGAA
>JAWQFJ010016692.1:0-11008 GCA_034096865.1 Theodoxus fluviatilis | reverse complement strand
AAATGATGCATCTAACAGATACCTATCACTGGAGTAAAAAGAAATTTGTCACGTGGCTACTGACCAAAACGACTGAAGAGCTGTACAAGAGATTCCTCTGTCTCTTTTCTGAAATTTTCTTACTTTTTGAAAGTATGAATCAACTCCTAGCCCCATTGTATACACAAGTCCTCACCTCACAGAAAGAACTCATGGATGATACAACATCGGCTTTCACCAAAGTGCAACAGATTGGCATTCCATGGGATACAACCAACATATTAAACCAAAATTACCATATATTTATCTAACCTTTATTTCTCTCAATATTTCAATGAGAGCACAAGTAATGCCATGTGATATAGATACATGTGGAGGCACCTGAAAGCATGCATCTGGCAAGTTGAAAGTGAAAGACTCAATAGAGCAGCACTGCAGGAGCATAGGGCAGCCCACTAAAGTTTAGTGTGCAGCTTCACTGTGCTCCATCATTCAGCACCAACACTTGTGCTACCTCACCACCCAGGCACCATACCCTCAAGACTGCATTATTAAGTCAAAAGCACAACTTTCAACACATAGCCTTGCATTGGATAGAAAATTCAGGCCTATGCAACAGACCTGGCATGCACTCAAGATAGAGATGTGACGTCACATGATTGAAATGTGATTGTTCTGGATTGACCATGGTGCTGATCACAGACCCTGGGCCTCTGTGAACAACCACTTTTCATGCACCTCTCTCATGTACCACTCTGTGGTGTCCGTCTTGAATGCATGCCAGAGTATGACCCCAAATTCCCTGATTTACAATACAATAATAATTGTTCATAACTGCCATTTCTTCATGTGTAACATTTAAGTTGAAAAAAGCATTGTCTAAAAACTTTCAGCTGATGCATTCATGTGCAAAAAAAAGCAGATATTTTGATACTGACTTTGGCAATTATATGCCGTTTCCAACAAGTGCACAGCAGGCCACAAAATTTGACCAGAAAGGGAGATGAAAACTGGCATTATGAGATCACAATTTTGATAAAACTGTTCATTATCAAAGTGCATCACACCTGGAAAGGAACACTGGGAAATGCATGGGAATTTTCTATTCACTTCGCATAGTAAACTTGCATGTTCAACTTGCATTATGCAATTTCCTATATACCAGAAGCATTTATCGAAAATATTCAGCTGGAGAAATTCACAAAATGATAACATGCACTTGCAGATTCAAGGGATAGGAACTGCTCGTTGTATGTGAGACAAAACACTGGATACAATGATTACTTCTGTTACTCTTTAGATACTCATGAACCTTGTTGCACAGTTAGGCATCTATTAAAAGTTGGACCTGAAGGCACGTGGAAGTATCAGGCATTCATTTCCTTACTAAGTTTCATGACTGACAGAATTTCATTGCATATATTTTAGTTTTGTAGACCACACACTTCACTAGCAGATATTATGTCTAGCACAAGAAAAAATGCTTCTGATGGCTCCAACATTCGTTGAAATGTATTCATGTGAAAAGATTCGAACAGTTAGCTTAATATAGGCTACTAAATGCTTGACAATCATGTTCCCATGTATGAATGCACTAAAAGACACTGCCAACAAAACAATCAACACAGTCAAAATCTTTCTAAGCATCACATGGGAGTTGTCTGTCAGTAACAATAAGATACAAGCGACATGAAAGTTAGCATGAATAAACTTCAGCAGTGTACTTTATGAATGCAAGTACACGGTTGTCCTGTTGGCTATACAGCAGCAGAAGCAAAATGCTCATGAAAGTCTCAGCAGTGTTCCTCTGTACTCTATGCAAGGTGAGCATCTTTAATACATGACTAGGCAGTTGGCATAAAGATCTCCCCCTTTTCTCCTCCCTCCCTTGCTCTGCCTCCTCTGCTAGCTAGTAACTCTTCCTCCTCTGCTAACTCTACCTCCTCTGCTAACTCTTCCCCTCTGCTAACTCTTTCTCCTCTTCTTCTGCCTGCACCTTCTCTGCCTCTTCAAATCTTATTTATTTCTTTCCAAGATTCTCCTGATCCTCTGACATATTATTTTACATCTCTTCTTCCTCCTATAACCCCTTCTCATCCATCAGCTCCTCCTTCTCCTTTTTTTTCTTCCTGCTCCTCTGCAAGTTCTCCCCACAACCTTATTCAGTGACACTCTTTTCTAGCAATTCAACCTCCTTGCTGAAACACTGCTTACTTAAAACTGAGAGGAAACAAAACAAAACATAACTTCACTAAAATCACTTGGGCGAGTCAACTCTCTGTCAAAAAAGATCAGTTTGTAAACTGGTACAATGTTCTCGCTGCAACCAAAAATGAGAAATGTTCACCATCTTCACCTTAACAATAAGAATTCTTACTCTTTAACACTTCACAGAGGAGGTACAGATCTATCCAAGGTGGGTCACACAAATCAAGGCCAATATTATTGCACAATGTGTAAATGTACAACATCACTTATCAATCAATAACACATCAACTTAAAGTTAATCAAATGAGCAGATTTCTATAAATGCATATTTCACGAAACTAAGTCACTGTTACTTTTTAAAATCAATCTAAAGTGTTTTCTTCTTAAATCAAATAAATTGCCAAATATCATAAATCCAAATGGCCTAGAAACAATTGTTCAATGGCAAAAAACAGATTGGGGAAAAGCTGCAGCCCCCCCCCCCCCCCCAAAAAAAAAAAAACCCCAACAACAACAAAACCAACAAACAAACAAAAAACCCAAATCTGAAGACACAAAAATAGTGCTGAAAGTAATCAATACAAAACAAGGCAAATCAAAATGTGCACCAATAGTTGACTGATAATATCAAAAACAAAATTTTAACATTAAATAAATGAGCAGTGTCAGTGAGGCTTACACACTTTACAAATGTTTTTTCAATGCAACCCCTCTGTGTGTGTGCATAATTGTTTGCAAGCATGTTTACATGTATGTGTCCAAGCATGCATGCATGCAGGTATGTGTAAAAAGTATACCCAAAATATGCACTGAGCTTTCCAAAAAGTGCATTTCCATGAAAGTGAATATAAATGCTGACAGGCAAATGCAAGCAACACACTTGTGTATTGCAAACATCTAATCAAAGAGGCAATCAAGCCTTAGACCCACAACAATCACGTTACAGTAAATGAGTAATGGATAAACAACTTGACACACCAGCACAAACACTGGGAGGGAAGGACAACAGATATCACACCATACACAAGTTTGGACCCAGACAGCAAGTAAAAATGGAGGACGTTTCAACATTATCTTTCTCCTCATCCAACTTGCTACTTTGGCATGGCTGACAAAAATTGAAAGAGATAGCACACCAAAAAAAAACCACCCCCACACACAAAATCCACTCACTATTCAGGTTCTACAGAAGCCCTCAAGTGCTCCCACTTTAATCCTTGTTCAGGGCTTCAGATAGTTGGGACAGAGAATTCCCCTCATGATTCAGTTGTAATTGTATCATTTTCAACCATTACGGAAAAATTCTCATAATGGTTTTCCATGAAGAGTTCAGTAGCATGGCATATTTGTTCATACCTTCTGAGATTCATAATCAGGACATTCTTCAAGACAGCAGATTAAAAATAATAGTGTAATGTAGTGGCAGTTAGGAAGTAATATAAAATTACAGAAGAAAGGGACAGCTCATTTAATTTCACAAGAGTTGTATTGAATGACAGACATGCCATGGGGTGTTGACAAAGAAACTTTTAAACTTCTTCATCAGGAAAGTTTTTAAGAGAGAGAGAGAGAGAGAGAGAGAGAGAGAGAGAGAGAGAGAGAGAGAGAGAGAGAGAGAGAGAGAGAGAGAGAGAGAGAGAGAGAGAGAGAGAGAACGAAGGAACTTTATTTTACAAGGGTAGTGAATTAGGCAGTACTGCCTTTCTTACATTCAGCCCTTGAGGCAAAATATTCAAATGTGGTAAGAGAGAGAGAGAGAGAGAGAGAGAGAGAGAGAGAGAGAGAGAGAGAGAGAGAGAGAGAGAGAGACTCCTGAACTCTGAACCAAGACAATGCTGAGGAAAATGCACTCAAAGATGATATGAAATTTTTTATTCATTTAAAAATGTCTTAATATTTGGACTCTTTCACTGGATTCTTCACAATCCAACACAAAACGACCAACAACCAAAGTCTGAGGAACATGGCTCTACTGAGCTGCATGACTGTTCCATGGCTTGACCTGATTGGTGCATTTCTACAACACAGTTTTCAACTTGCATGAAATGAGCACAAACAACCTCTAGTCCTGACTGTCCAGACAGCCACTGGAATGGCCATAGAGACAACTGGGAACAACAAGGGAGCCTAAAACTCATCCCACACATCAACAGAATTGCTGAACTAAACAGTTTTGCAGAAACTGCAATTGGCATCTTTATGTTTTCACTCATCTCTTTCCAACCTTAGCCATCAGCAAGAAGGTATAAATGGGGTGAAAAACGAGCAAGTAAGCAAACAAACAAAGTCACCCCAAAACCCCACAAAAAAAACCACCAAACGCGCATTTTAAACTCCTCAGCTTAACAGTTTCTTAATAATTATAATGAAGTGAGGTTGGGTTTCACTCTTCAGGCATCCAGATATCCTGGTAAAATAGTGAACTCTTTTTTAAATCAAAGTTTACAAACTACATCTACCTGGACAATCAGCAGCCATCTGACAAACTGTACATCCAATAGATCATCTGTCAAAACATTTATATTCATGAAAGGTATAATGTAAATTGTGACAAGTTTAAAGACTAATTTCCTCCAGAGGATTAACATATCTCTAGTTTCTTGACTTCTGCTTCTATCTTTTTTCCCTTGCATCAGCTACCCGAAAAACTGACACTTGGAATGAGTATTCTACCAACACCAATATAGACATTCAATTTGCAGCCTAACAAATCTGTAAGGACAATGAGCTCTGAAAGAAACAACGCCCTATGGTTCCAACAGGACACACAGCATCACAACCATAGATGGCTGCAGTTTCCACAGCTAAACATACTCCCATACTACAAGTGAAAGGAGGCTATCACAACACTTGCCCTACCCAGAGGCAGGGAAGTCTAATGATATGATTTCGAAGTTCGATGTGTAATAATAGCAAAACATCACTCCACCATCACCACCATAACCCTTGTCAGGCAGTGAATGCAACAGTTGAACTAGCAAGTAACTGAGAGAGTATTTATCCAGGTAAACTCCTAAAATCATTCCAACATCTTCACATATGGAGAGAGATCGTTCCAAAGAGTACAAAACAAAAACTAACCAAAAAACACTTTAAACACAACACCCCCCAGCTTTTTTCTCTATCCCCACATTTCATTTTAACCATGAGCAAATGTCCATTGTTTGCATAAATCTGCCTTTTAAAAAAAGGTGATCAGCCACATCACCATGAAAACCATGACTATTCATTCACACCAACAGCTACTAGGTAAGGAAGACCCCATCCAAACGGCAACAACACCACCTCCCACTTTTGCTACTTTCCTGTTCAATGCAAGCACACATGTGCATTTTCTGAAAGCTGAATGCCTACTCTCCAGTCTTGAAATAGGGAAGAGACTCGGAAAATGGGAGACTTACAATAACTGGACTGGCTTCTTCAGTCACAGGAAGTCAAGCGACATCAATCCGCCACCCAATGGATGTTTTTGGGAATCTGCAAACTGATTCCTACACCATCCCAGGATGCGGTGATGGGGAAGGGTAGGAATGAAGATGAGGGCAGAGGTTCACAGGCATAAGAGCCACTGCTTTTGCCTCGACACAAGGCTGTTTTATCTACAAGACCACTCTTAGAAAAGGACCACTAAATTAGAGTCTGCATTCTAACCCTCTCCTTCCTTTGTGTAAAAAACAAAACAACCATTTCTCCTGAAGCTGTACATAAATTAACTCTATTATATATAATGAAAAATTTACCACAACTCACTTGTCAAATATTTCTTGAAACCTTATTTGTAGTATTAAGGAAAAACTTGAGTCATACAAAACACTGGATAGTGGAAACTTGTTTGATGGCCTCCAGATCTGAAAGGTGGTTTGCTTGCAAAATGCAATCAAAAGGAAACAGCAGGAGTCCATCCATGAAAGCTATCACTCACTGCATTTCCCACTAATATTTATTAAAAAAACAACCCAAAAAGTTGTGGTTAAGGCAACATGACAAACTAGACAGTACTCAGAGACCATTTACCTCTGCCAAACAAACAAAACATCACAAGTGGTGACTGCAGACGACATTCAAACCCACTTGCTCACCCTCTCGATCTCAGGTGAGGCTAGGAAGAGGCTGAAAATAGGCCACCTTGTGGCTACAGTGCTGTACTGAGCCGATGACTAGGGGATCAAATTTCTGTACATGGTTCTAATTTCAAACCCAGATAACATCTAACATTTAATGGATTGCTCCTTGGGTGAAACCTTGACCTTGTACCCAATTTCATCAGAATCCGTTGTGAATTTTTACTGTTATTTTGCCAAATAATGAACAAACTTATACATGACTAAAACCAAAGCCTCCTTGGCATAAGTAAAAAATATGGTTGGTAGGCAGGTCTGACTTTGTTAGTCAATTTATAAGGCGTACAGATTCAGACTGTGCACAATTGTGTGTATATGTGTGTCTTTGAAGATATGTAATGTATACAGTAATTTCATCTTAACATAAATGAACATTTCTCTTGCTGAAAACAGTTTTTAAAAATCAACTAAAATTGGGAAGATGGGACAGCACAGTTTGTTGTGTACCTTTGATTTCCTTTTAATCCCCCACCCCTCCAATCAAAAACCAAAAAAGGAAAAGTGTTTTTGTGTGTGTGTTTGGTCAAGTTACCGTAACCACAACTTCCCCCCCCCCCCCCAAATCTGTATAGCATGCATGAACATTATTTTCCAATATCATACATCTTTCCCTATCAATTATTTGTTGTCAGACCCTTTAAATTAACAAAATCTCTCAATTCAAGCCTCATGTTAACGCATCCTACAAGTCACATGCATTCTGAACTCTTATGCTGACATAGCTAAAAGTCAGTGCAATCTTTCATTGTCTGCATCATAGAAGTTTCTTACTTCTATTCCAGAATTCTAATCTCCATGTATAGTGATAATAGGCATATTTCAGCATTCCATGTCTAATACTCCTGGAGAATGCTGACCAAAAGAGAAGCCTGATGAGCAGTCCCTAGATCTCAAAAGTCTCTCAGTTCTGCAAGTCCCGTGTTTCTGGAAATCTTCCATCCTGACAAACTCAACATTTGGAAAATGTTCTGTCTTATGATTGCCTGTCTACAGCATTTGCTGTTCCCAAAAATATCTCATGTAATCCTGCAAATCCTCAGGCCTAGTGGTATGAGGATTGCTCCTGCAACTTCTTGGGCAGTGGCTGTCTCCACATCTCTATCTCCAATCTGTATAATTTCTTAGTAGTTGTTGCTATTTCCGTGAGCAAAAAACCCCCACAAATCATCAGATCCTAAAAATATCCAATCCTGGTGGTTTTTTGACTGCTACTAAGACTTCCATGTCTTTCTTTGCCCAGCCCCCTCACCCTCAATCCTTGAACTTGCCTCTCCTGGTAGTTTCCTGACTGCTAATGTAAATCCCATGAGAAAAAAAAATGCTGATTTTGGGAGTCTCTGCACTGTTCCTGCAAACCTCCTGGTCCTAGAAGTCTGTCTCCACCCTCTCCTTCAGCTGGTTGATCTGCTGCAGCAGGCTGGAGGTGCTGCTGTGGATGGAGCTGCGGTGGAGGTCCCCATTGGGCTCATGCTCATTTGCCAGGTGGTAGTCCTCACTCCAGTCCCCATCCTCGTCCTCCTCAGTCAGACTGGTGAAGGAGCTGACGCGGGAGCTCAGTCCACAGCTGTACTCGGAGGCAGTCTCTGAGTATCGGTCCATCATCACAGTCTTGTAGTCCTGAATGGCCTCATGTAGCGACCACAGTTGGCACAGCAGTGACACATCCAGCTGGCGTAGATCCACCTGTGGAAGATGAGAGATCATGCCAGTGGTTTGGTGCTACGGCAACAACACTGATAATAGGGATGACTGCAAGAAATTAGGAAACTGGTTAAGATAAAAGTGTTGGTTTTCTATGGCGAGTCATCACCCACATGAGGGACTCAAACTGATTTTCACATTAATATTAATTAACCAAAAAAAAGCGATAGATTAGAAGGTAAAAGAAAGAAGCATCGATGGTGCTTTCTTGTTGTTCTCCTTGCTGTGAAAGCAAGACTATAATAACGGAATTCTTTTGACTGAGAAACTTGTGTGAGAAGTTGATGGGAGATTAATACTCTTCTTGAGCATTATTACAGATACTGCTCTAATTCCTGCTCTGATCTCTTTCTGTTTACCAGAATACACTGACCCACACAGTCACCATGGACAGACTTAGACTGAGAGACTTACAATTCCTCTCACATCTGCAAATGCTGCTGGGGATATTTAGGCTTATTACAATTCCCAGAAGTTTGCAGATTCAAAGAGTTAATACAACAACTTAACAAGCCTGGGACACAATTTCTCAGTCCACCAACGTTCCAGTTTCCATGACAAAAAGTATACAAATGGTCTTGTTTTCTGTCAAACTCAAAGTTCCAGCCCTATGTCTTCACAAATCCAAACACATCCTACCCATGAGGAAGTAATATTTACTCTCTGCTGGACTTTCAAAGATGCTAGTCACAATTTGCACCCTTACTTCAGATCACTGACAGACAGTTTAACACAGACACACAGACACACACTAACACACAAACACACACACACACACACACACTAACACACACACACACACACA
This sequence comes from Theodoxus fluviatilis, assembly GCA_034096865.1. NCBI lineage: Eukaryota > Metazoa > Mollusca > Gastropoda > Cycloneritida > Neritidae > Theodoxus > Theodoxus fluviatilis. Next base: position 2,194 of record JAWQFJ010016692.1, on the reverse strand, counting down.
CACACACACACACACACAGCCACACACACACACACACACACAGAGTTTTCCTCATAATCTACTTAACCAAATCTTCCCCCACATGGGAGGCCACATAGGCTTCTCTCCCTTTCCGTTCTATGTTGCCTACAGCACATGACTCATGCATGCATCTTTGCATTCAATCTATCAAATGCCTCCTACATCAGTACATGTCATGATTAAATCACTTGCCTACCCATCCCAGCAGGTTCAGTCTCCACACCCTGCTAAATCTATCTGACTGACAGTCTTACACTTGCAGAAGTCACCTTTTGGTACAACTTTTTCTTTTTTCTTTAACACTGCATGAGAGGAGATGAAGTCGTACACACTGGTTTGTCATGGTCATCAAAGCGTAGATTAAGTCTGCTTTTCTATGCCAGTCTACACTTGCAACTACACAAGTTTACTGCTCAGTTTGCTGAATAAGCAGCAAACCACTTCAAGAAATCTCTCTGCTGAAAACTACCCTATCATGAACAATCAGATTTGCCTGTCTCTAGAAGGGCATACTGAACACAAGGTGGCATGCTGACACTGTTGCAACAAGTTCCTGTCAAAAAACAGCTTGAACAGCTTCATTGGGTCAACTCATTCTCCAATCCATCTTAGTAATATCTGCACACACACACACACACACACACACACACACACACACACACACACACACACACACACACACACACACACACACACACAAATTGTGTTTACGGCAATGTGTCACATAAAAAATAGGGTCAGAAGGTTGGCCTAAATAGTTCTTTCATAGGAGACAATATGAGATGCACACACACACACACACACACGCACACGCACATGCACACACACACACACACACACACACACACACACACATACACACCACATACACACACCCATGTGTGTGTGAAAGAAAATGTCACATATTCATCTGATCATAATTCTCTTTTGCAGATTTTTTAATTACTTGACTAGTCCCCATGGGGGGAAATGGGAGAACACACAGTTTGTTGATCTTTAATTCCCCACCCCCATAATTAAACAAAGTTTAGGGTTGGCAGGAGAAGTAGGGTTAATTGGGTTACCATATCAACTTTTTTTCTTTCTTTTTTTTTGGGGGGTGGGGGCGGGATTATCTATTTTTGCTTGTAGTGCACACAAAACACACACATGCACACACACATACACACACCACGCGGCATGCACATCAGCGTGTGGAAAAGCATAGTTTTGACCAACGCTACACATGATACACTGTACACTTGGGAGTTCTCACGGAAGTAGGCCTGTAGTAGTGAAAATGCTACTTTTCACCACAGGGGGATTTCCGTCAAGAAACTTGCGACAGACTTACATTAAAGAAATTTAAACTGATGATGGCTGAGCGTGCAGTGCTTTGTCTACTTCAAGTGTTAATGAAGTGATTGTGTCACGAATGCAAACTATTATCTAATTCTGCATTTCTGCAAACGGCAAGAAGTGCAAAACAAAGTATGGCATCGCCATTACAGAGATAACGTCATTTCGCTTTATTAGTCTGTCTGTGTGTGTGTGTCTGTGTGTCTGTCTGTCCCGTCTCCACGGCCTATATCTCAAAAACTACTGGACGGATTTCCTTGAGATTTGGCACACTGACTGGAAGTTAGGTCCCATTCAATATTATCAAATTTTCAGAATCGAGGTTTGAAAAGAAAGTGACTTTTTTACATTTTGGTGTTTCAATGAAAACAATTCAACAGACTCCATTTTGCAAAATCTGTGACGTCATCATTTGACGTCGTATAACGTGACGTCATTTGCGAGTAGAATTTTCAGGATAATGGATTTCGTACAGTACAAGGACCTCCCTCCATAGTCAAGTAGATGTGAGAGCCTAATCGAGTCAAACTCTTTTCCTACGTTCACAAAACAGCATTTGGCTTCTTTGTGATTATGAACGTCTACCAGCAGACGCAAAAAAGCGATACTACGCTGTGTGGCGTCAATATCATTCCATTTGTGAAACGGTAAAGTATATGTACCATCTAGATCGTTGCCTTCGCTGGTTAAAAGCCTTGGAATGAGGGTGAAAAGGGCACGATTTCTAACGCACTTTAGCCCGAGGCACTTCTCCAGCCATGCAAAACATAGACGCCGACACGAATGACCCAGACATTCCTCGCACTCGCTGCGTGATCGGGTGAATACTGCCATA
>JAWQFJ010016691.1:65000-73895 GCA_034096865.1 Theodoxus fluviatilis | reverse complement strand
AGAAGCAAGAGGAGAGACAGGAGCAAGAGGACAAGCAGGAGCAAGAGGATAAGCAGGAGCAAGAGGACAAGCAGGAGCAATAGGACAAGCAGGAGCAAGAGGACAAGCAGGAGCAATAGGACAAGCAGGAGCAAGAGGAGAGGCAGGAGCAATAGGAGAGGCAGGAGCAAGAGGAGAGGCAGGAGCAATAGGAGAGGCAGGAGCAAGAGGAGAGGCAGGAGTAAGAGGAGAGGCAGAAGCAAGAGGAGAGACAGGAGCAAGAGGACAAGCAGGAGCAAGAGGAGAAGCAGGAGGTAGAGGGCAAGCAGGAGCAAGAGGAGAGGCAGGAGCAAGAGGAGAGGCAGGAGCAAGAGGACAAGCAGGAGCAAGAGGAGAAGATAGAGCAAGAGGAGAACCAGGAGCAAGAGGAGAAGCAGGAGCAAGAGGAGTAGATGGAGCAAGAGGAGAGACAGGAGTAAGAGGAGAGGACGGAGCAAGAGGAGAGGCAGGAGCAAGAGGAGAAGATGGAGCAAGAAGGGAGGCAGGAGCAAGAGGAGAGGCAGGAGTAAGAGGAAAGGCAGGAGCACGAGGAGAGGCAGGAGCATGAGGAGAAGATGGAGCAAGAGGAGAGGCAGAGTAAGAGGAGAGGCAGGAGTAAGAGGAGAGGCAGGAGCAAGAGGAGAAACAGGAGCAAGAGGAGAGGCAGGAATAAGAGGAGAGGCAGGAGTAAGAGGAGAGGCAGGAGCAAGAAGAGAAGCAGGAGCAAGAGGAGAGGCAGGAGTTGGAGGAGAGGCAGGAGCAAGAGGAGACGCAGGAGTAAGAGGAGAGGCAGGATCAAGAGGAGAAGCAGGAGTAAGTGAAGAGGCAGGAGCAAGAGGAGAGGCAGGAGTAAGAGGAGAGGCAGGAGTAAGAGGAGAGGCAGGAGTAAGAGGAGAGGCAGGAGCAAGAGGAGAGGCAGGATTAAGAGGAGAGAGGCAGGAGCAAGAGGAGAGGCAGAAACAAGAGGAGAGGCAGGAGTAAAAGGAGAGGCAGGAGCAAGAGGAGAAGCAGGAACAAGAGGAGAGGCAGGAGCAAGAGAACAAGCAGGAGCAAGAGGAGAGGCAAGAGCAAGAGGACAAGCACGAGCAAGAGGAGAAGCAGGAGCAAGAGGAGAGGCAGGAGAAAGAGGACAAGCAGGAGCAAGAGGAAGAGCAGGAGGAAGAGGACAAGCAGGAGCCAGAGGACAAGCAGGAGGTAGAGGACAAGCAGGAGCAAAAGGAGAGGCAGGAGGAAGAGGAGAAGCAGGAGGTAGAGGAGAGGCAGGAGTAAGAGGAGAGGCGGGAGCAAGAGGAGAAGCAGGAGCAAGAGGAGAGGGAGGAGCAAGAGGAGAGACAGGAGCAAGAGGAGAGACAGGAGCAAGAGGAGAGGCAGGAGCAAGAAGAGAGACAAGAATAAGAGGAGAAGCAGGAGCAAGAGGAGAGGCAGGAGCAAGAGGAGAGGCAGGAGCAAGAGGAGAGGATTAAGAGGAGAAGCAGGAGCAAGAGGACAAGCAGGAGCAAGAGGAGAAGATGGAGCAAGAGGAGAGGCAGGAGCAAGAGGAGAAGCAGGAGGTAGAGGAGAGGCAGGAGCAAGAGGAAAGGATTAAGAGGAGAAGCAGGAGCAAGAGGACAAACGGGAGCAAGAAGAGAGGCAGGAGCAAGAGGAGAAGCAGGAGCAAGAGGAGAAGCAGGAGCAAGAGGAGAGGCAGGAGGAAGAGGATAAGCAGGAGGTAGAGGACAAGCAGGAGTAAGAGGAGAGGCAGGAGCAAGAGGAGACGCAGGAGCAAGAAGAGAAGCAGAAGCAAGAGGAGAGGCAGGAGCAAGAGGAAAGACAGAAGCAAGAGTAGAATCAGGAGCAAGAGGACAGGCAGGAGCAAGAGGAGAAGCAAGAGGACAAGCAGGAGCAAGAGGAGAGGCAGGAGCAAGAGGAGAAGCAGGAGCAAGAGGAGAGGCAGGAGGAAGAGGAGAAGCAGGAGCAAGAGGAGAAGCAGGAGCAAGAGGAGAGGCAGGAGCAAGAGGAGAAAGAGGAGCAAAAAGAGAGGCAGGAGTAAGAGGAGAGGCAGGAGCAAGAGGAAAGGATTAAGAGGAGAAGCAGGAGCAAGAGGACAAGCAGGAGCAAGAGGAGAAGATGGAGCAAGAGGAGAGGCAGGAGCAAGAGGAGAAGCAGGAGGTAGAGGAGAGGCAGGAGCAAGAGGAAAGGATTAAGAGGAGAAGCAGGAGCAAGAGGACAAACGGGAACAAGAAGAGAGGCAGGAGCAAGAGGAGAAGCAGGGGCAAGAGGAGACGCAGGAGCAAGAGGAGAGGCAGGAGGAAGAGGATAAGCAGGAGGTAGAGGACAAGCAGGAGTAAGAGGAGAGGCAGGAGCAAGAGGAGACGCAGGAGCAAGAAGAGAAGCAGAAGCAAGAGGAGAGGCAGGAGCAAGAGGAAAGACAGAAGCAAGAGTAGAATCAGGAGCAAGAGGACAGGCAGGAGCAAGAGGAGAAGCAAGAGGACAAGCAGGAGCAAGAGGAGAGGCAGGAGCAAGAGGAGAAGCAGGAGCAAGAGGAGAGGCAGGAGGAAGAGGAGAAGCAGGAGCAAGAGGAGAGACAGGAGCAAGAGGAGAGGCAGGAGCAAGAGGAGAGACAGGAGCAAGAGGAGAGGCAGGAGCAAGAGGAGAGGCAGGAGTAAGAGGAGAGGCAGGAGCAAGAGAAGAGGCAGGAGCAAGAAGAGAAGCAGGAGCAAGAGGAGAGGCAGGAGCAAGAGGAGAAGCAGGAGCAAGAGGATAAGCAGGAGCAAGAAGAGAAGCAGGAGCAAGAGGAGAGGCAGGAGCAAGAGGAGAAGCAGGAGCAAGAGGAGCGACAGGAGCAAAAGGAAAAGCAGGAGCAAGAGGAGAAGCAGGAGGTAGAGGACAAGCAGGAGCAATAGGAGAGGCAGGAGCAAGAGGAGAGGCAGGAGCAAGAGGAGAGGCAGGAGTAAGAGGAGAGGCAGGAGCAAGAGGAGAGGCAGGAGCAAGAGGAGAGGCAGGAGCAAGAGGAGAAGCAGGAGCAAGAGGAGAGGCAGGAGCAAGAGGAGAGGCAGGAGTAAGAGGAGAGGCAGGAGTAAGAGGAGAGGCAGAAGCAAGAGGAGAGACAGGAGCAAGAGGACAAGCAGGAGCAAGAGGATAAGCAGGAGCAAGAGGACAAGCAGGAGCAATAGGACAAGCAGGAGCAAGAGGACAAGCAGGAGCAATAGGACAAGCAGGAGCAAGAGGAGAGGCAGGAGCAATAGGAGAGGCAGGAGCAAGAGGAGAGGCAGGAGCAAGAGGAGAGGAAGGAGCAAGAGGAAAGAGGGGAGGAGCAAGCAGCAAGAGAGCAGCAGGAGCAAGAGGACAAGCAGGACCAAGAGGAAAAGCAGGAGCAAGAGGAGAAGCAGGAGCAAGAGGAGCAAGAGGAGATGCATGGGAGCAAGAGGCAGAAGCAGCAGGAGCAAGAGGCAGGAGAAGATGGAGCAAGAAGGGAGGCAGGAGCAAGAGGAGAGGCAGGAGTAAGAGGAAAGGCAGGAGCACGAGGAGAGGCAGGAGCAAGAGGAGAAGATGGAGCAAGAGGAGAGGCAGAGTAAGAGGAGAGGCAGGAGTAAGAGGAGAGGCAGGAGCAAGAGGCAGAAGCAGGAGCAAGAGGAGCAAGAGACAGAGGCATGGGGAGCAAGAGGCAGAAGCAGCAGGAGCAAAAGGCAGAAGCAGCAGGAGCAAGGGGCAAAAGCAGCAGGAGCAAGAGGCAAAAGCAGGGGAGGAGCAAGCAGCAAAAGCAGCAGGTGCAAGAGGCAGAAGCAGGAGCAAGCAGCAAAAGCAGCAGGTGCAAGAGGCAGAAGCAGGAGCAAGAGGAGCAAGAGACAGAGGCAGGTGGAGCAAGAGGCAGAAGCAGCAGGAGCAAGGGGCAAAAGCAGCAGGAGCAAGAGGCAAAAGCAGGGGAGGAGCAAGCAGCAAAAGCAGCAGGTGCAAGAGGCAGAAGCAGGAGCAAGAGGAGCAAGAGACAGAGGCAGGTGGAGCAAGAGGCAAAAGCAGCAGGAGCAAGAGGCAAAAGCAGCAGGAGCAAGAGGCAAAAGCAGCAGGAGCAAGCGGCAAAAGCAGCAGGTGCAAGAGGCAGAAGCAGGAGCAAGCGGCAAAAGCAACAGGAGCAAGATACAGGAGCAGGAGGAGCAAAAATCAGGAGCAGGAGGAGCAAGAGGCAGAGGCAGCAAGACCAAGAGGCGGAAGCAGGCGGAGTAAGAGGCAGAAGCAGGCGGAGCAAGAAGCAGAAGCAGGCGGAGCAAGAGGCAGAGGCAGGAGGAGAAAGAGGCAGACGCAAGAGAAGCAAGAGGCGGCAGCAAGAGGAGCAAGAGGCGGAAGCAGGAGGGGCGGGAGGAACAAGATACAGGAGCAGGAGGAGGTGGAGGCATTTGCAGGAGGAACAAGATACAGGAGCAGAAAGAACAAGATACAGGAGCAGGAGTAGCAAGAGGCAGAAGGAGGAGCAAGAGGCAGGAGAAGGATGAGCAAAAGACAAAGCAGGAGGAGCAAGAGGCAGGAGAAGGAGGAGCAAGAGGTAGAAGCAGGAGGAGCAAGAGGCAGAAGCAGGAGGAGCAAGAGGCATGAGAAGGAGGAGCAAGAGGTAGAAGCAGGAGGAGCAAGAGGCAGGAGAAGGATGAGCAAGAGGTAGAAGCAGGAGGAGCAAGAGGCAGAAGCAGGAGGAGCAAAAGACAAAGCAGGAGGAGCAAGAGGCAGAAGCAGGAGGAACAAGATACAGAAGCAGGAGGAGCAAGAGGCAGAAGCAAGAGGAGCAAGAGGCAGAAGCAGGAGGAGAAAGAGGCAGAAGTAGGAGGAGCAGGAGTCAGGAGCAGGAGGAGCAAGAGGCAGAAGCAGGAGGAGCAAGAGGCAGAAGCAGGAGGAGCAGGAGGCAGAATCAAGAGGAGCAAGAGGCAGGATAAAGAACAGGAGGAGGAAGAGACAGAAGTAGGAGGAGCTAGAGGCAGCAGCAGCAGCAGCAGCAGCAAGAGGCAGTGGTAGCAGGAGCAAAAGCAGAAACAGGAGGAGCAAGAAGCAGAAGCAGGAGGAGCAAGACGGAAAAGCAGTGGAAGCAAGAGGTAGAGGCAGCAGGAGCAAAAGGCAAACGCAGAAGGAGGAAGAGGGTTAGCAGGATGAGCAAGAGGCAGAAGCAAGAGAACAAAGAGACAGAAGCAGAAAGAAAAAAAGACAGAAGCAGGTGAGCAAGAGGCAGAAGCAAGAGGAGGAAGAGGCGGAAGTAGGAGGACCAAGAGGCCGAAACAGAAGGAGCAAGAGGCAGAGGCAGCAGGAGCAAAAGACAAAGCAGCGGGAGAAAGAGGCAGAGGCAGCAGAAGCAAGAGGTAGAAGCAGCAGGAGCAAGAGGCAGAGGCATGAGGAACAAGATACAGGAGCAGGAGGAGCAAGAGGCAGAGACAGCAGGAGCAAGAGGCGGAAGCAGAAGGAGCAAGAAGCAGAAGCAGGCGGAGCAAGAGGCAGAGACAGCAGGAGCAAGAAGCGGAAGCAGAAGGAGCAAGAGGCAGAGACAGCAGGAGCAAGAGGCAGAGACAGCAGGAGCAAGAGGCGGAAGCAGAAGGAGCAAGAGGCAGAGACAGCAGGAGCAAGAGGCGGAAGCAGAAGGAGCAAGAAGCAGAGACAGCAGAAGCAAGAAGCAGAAGCAGGAGGCGCAAGAAGCAGAAGCAGGAGGCACGAGAAAAGTTGGAGTAGAAGGAGCAGCAAGGGGGAGAAAACGACTACGAAGACAACACCAACTGCACTAACGACCGTGACAGGAAAATGGCGACAGCCAAACGCTGAATAATTATGCTCGTTACAGCCGGGACGCAAATCCACAGCGCACGATGAGCGCCAACTCCTGCGCCGCCACCACGTGGTTGTAAGACTCCAGGGCAACCAACCATGAACACCCGTTGTTTGGCACGCGCGAGGGAGTCGTTTCTTGACCGCGATGAGGTGTGGGCACGACCGCTGTTGACGCGAGTTGACGGGCCAGTGACTCATGTTTCCTGCAACAGTTACCAGGATTAACTCCCATTCATGGATTAGGACGCCAGCTCCAAAGCCGTCCACTTCACACGCCCTGAACCGTCGCTCAGGAGCAACGCGATGTTTTGTGGTGTGGAGTCACGTGGTTGGATTGGACCAACAGCCTCTCCCTACGCCAGTTATAACAGGCGAATAACTATAGGGAACTTGGAACTTGACTTCCTCATACTCTCAACAGCTTTGGTGAATTTCATGGTCAGTGACCCTACATAAGAATAACTATAGGGAACTTGGAACTTGACTTCCTCATACTCTCAACAGCTTTGGTGATTTTCATGGTCAGTGACCCTACATAAGAATAACTATAGGGAACTTGGAACTTGACTTCCTCATACTCTCAACAGCTTTGGTGAATGTCATGGTCAGTGACCCTACATAAGAATAACTATAGGGAACTTGGAACTTGACTTCCTCATACTCTCAACAGCTTTGGTGATTTTCATGGTCAGTGACCCTACATAACCTGTAAAGGCTGGCAGGCCGTAAAACAAAATTCATTCATTCATTCATACTTCCACCCACACACCTTTCTTTTATTCATTCATCCATCCATCCATCCATCCATCCATCCATCCACCTATCCATCCACCTATCCATCCATCCATCCACCTATCCATCCACCTATCCATCCATCCATCCATCCACCTATCCATCCATCCATCCATCCATCCATCCATCCATCCATCCATCCATCCATCCATCCATCCATCCATCCATCCATCCATCCATCCATCCATCCATCCATCCATCCATCCATCCATCCATCCATCCATCCATCCATCCATCCATCCATCCATCCATCCATCCATCCTTCCATCCTTCCACCTATCCATTCATCATTTATTCATTCACTCATCATTCCTTCTTTTTTCATCCATTCATCTATTCATTCTTTCTTTGACTGATTCATGGATTCGTTCGTTCATTGACGTCATGTTACGTTGCTACCGGGCAAGGTCTTCCTCGCATGAAGTACCCGTGGGGACATCCCCGCGTCGTTTCCTTTGGGGATATAATGATGGGCACACACTTTGACTCCCCTGTGGCTTGGGGGTAAGAACAGACCCACCACGTCTCCCTGCGCAGTTCAGAAGAGGCGAGCTCCGCATATCTTGACTTCCTCTCAATCACATCAACTCGGGCAACTTTTTCGTGATCAATGGCCATACATAGCCTACAAAGACTGATGGGACGTACAACTCCATGCATCGTCATTCATCCCCTGTTCTTTGACTAGCTTTTTGCCGTTTGTTTGACTAAGGTTGGTTTTTTTTCTTGGCGATTTGTGGTATGGCTTTTGGGGGTGATATTATTTGTTTCTAAGAAACAATTTAACGTGTTTCGCTTATCGCATAATTATATATTTATGGCAACTTTCTGTTCACTTGGGATATCATGAGCGGTTTTTGGGAAGCACAGTATCGCTGAGGAGAGACTGTACATGAATAGCCAACGTGAAAGTGCACGTTTTTCTAGTCCATGTCCTCATGCTGTTGTTCGAGGATAAAATTAGGGCTGGCAAAAGTTCTCACGGGTAGTCGAATCCGCGACATTGTCCAGTCCCTTAGTTGGGAAGACACATGTCAAGTACCTTTCGCGAGAGCAGTGGATGAAGGTCAACAAGATAAGACAAGAATGCACAATTATTGTATTGTTCAAAGTGTGAAAAACGTTGACATCTTCATCATTTGATTTTGGATATCCTATGATGCATCTCATCAGCAAAGCAAAGAGAGATCATCTTGACGTCATGAACTTGAACGGTGTTTTTCCTCAGTAAAAAGCCATCACTTCGATTACGTGATATTCTGGCAAAAGACTGAACATTCAAAAACTCTAGACTTCAGAGAAGAAGACCGGACGAAACAGTTGCAATAGTAATTTTTAAATGTTTATCCAAATACGGACGTACGGACGTACGGACGTCCAAATACGGACGTACGTACGTACGGACGGACGGACAGACATACAACTTTTATTAATCCCTTAGGAAATTAGATGGTGCTTCACAGCAAGTTACAAATATCTCAAAACTTACGTTACATCAATCTAAATCAGATAATTGACTTATAGTAGAAAGAATACACAAAAAGATACCCCCAAAGAGTTAAAAGTTCAACTTGAGAAGAAAACAAATTCACATGAATACATGCTTATAGATCAACAAATTCATTCAAACGGATACAGATTCAACGAACTCCGACATAAATAGAAAAAAAAGAGCTTACAAAGATGCGAGCAAATCTAAAGACCAATTCTTATTTACGGGAAAAGTGGCAGTACAGCAACACCTCAAACATTTCCTTATGGACAAGTGCAACCCGTCAAGCATCACAGCAGCCAATCAAATTCAACCTACGTGAGTACATTGGCTTGGTTGTTAAGTCTTTTCGCCCACTTTATAAAGATGACAAAGAATGGTTACAGAACATTTGCGGCACTTGCAGGCGACACACACACGTGCACACATTCTACAAACACACACACATACTACAAACACACACCCACACACAACGCGAGCGCGCGCGCACACACATACACACATACACACGCACACACATACACATACATACACACACACACACATAGACACACATACACACACACGCGCACACACGCACACACACATACACACACGCGCACACGCACACATACATACACAAATATATACACACATACACACATACACACACAAACACACATACACACACATACACACACATACATAAACATATACACACACATACACACACAAACATACAAACACACATACTCACACACATACACACACATACACAAACACACACACACACACACGCACGCACACACACATGCACAAATGGATACACACTCACACAC
>JAWQFJ010016691.1:50000-60000 GCA_034096865.1 Theodoxus fluviatilis | reverse complement strand
TTATTGTTGTTGTTGTTGCTGCTGCTACTGTTGTTGCTGGTGCTGGTGTTGCCACTAGTGTTGTTGTTGCTGCCGGTGCTGCTGTTGTTGTTGCTGCTGCTGCTGTTGCTGCTCTTGTTGTTGCTTCTGCTACTCTGCTTCTGTTGCTGTTGCTGCTCCTCTGTTGTCGTTGCTGTTGCTGCTGGTGCATCTGTTGCTGTTGTTGTGGTGCTGGTGTTGCCACTGGTGTTGTTGTTATTGCTGTTACTGATGTAGAGCCGGTGAGAGGTGACGAGCTATGGAAGCTTCCTAACTACACAACACTGAAGTCAAAGGCCATCTTGCAAATGTCAGGATCCTGCTTCAGGCCAGGGAGACGAGTGAGAGCGTCCCAGTGTATAATACGCCGCTGTTTCCAGTGGCGGCTACAGGGCAGGCAGACCTGTTGAGTTTCTAAGAACTTTTTCATGCACACGCATACAAATGCAGACCTACTCTCACATAAATGCCTGCATACGCGAACACACATCAGCAACCGTGAACACACGCACACACACACACACACACACACACACACACACACACACACACACACACACACACACACACACACACACGTGCTCGCGAGCGAGCGCACACACATACGTGCGCGCACACAGAAACACACACACACACACACACACACACACACACACACACACACACACACACAGTCACACGTAGACAGACAAGAGAAGAGTTTCGCAAAAGTGTCAGTGACGCCACAAAGCTTGTCTCAGGAGAAAGTTGTGAAATCTTGCCAGCAACACAACACTGACATCAAAGTGTCATCTTCCAAGTGCCAAGCTCTCGTTTCTTGCCCCAGATGAGTTGGAGCGTCGTGGCGAAGGAGAGACAGGTGTTTCAAACCACCGCTTCGGGGCTACCAGGCCTGTCACTCCTTATCGAACGGTTTCTCGGTAAATCCCTCATTCCACAGCGACCACCCATGCGATTGCCTCATAGCCCTGTTTCCAACACATCCTTGGAGGACAACGGCTGGACTTGTCAGCGCAAGTCTCTGAGAGACTGTCAGATTCCATTGTAACCTGGCCGCGTGTACGCAGTTGTATTTGCCATGATGCTGATGCTGATGATAGTAGTAGAAATAGCAACATAGAGGTTTGAGACAAGATATGTGATGTCGCTTTATAAAAACCACACCTTTGCCTGTCGTAGTAGTAGTAGTAGTAGTAGTAGTAGTAGTAGTAGTAGTAGTAGTAGAAGTAGTAGTAGTAGTAGTAGTAGTAGTAGTAGTAGTAGTTGTAGTAGTAGTAGTAGTAGTAGTAGTAGTAGTAGTAGTAGTAGTAGTAGTAGAAGTAGTAGAAGTAGCAGGCGTAGTAGTAGTAGTAGTAGTAGTAGTAGTAGTAGTAGTAGTAGTAGTAGCAGTAATAGTAGTAGCAGGCGTAGTAGTAGTAGTAGTAGTAGTAGTAGTAGTAGTAGTCGCAGCAGCAGCAGCAGTAGTAGTAGTAGCAGAAGTAGTAGTCGCAGCAGCAGCAGCAGTAGTAGTAGTAGCAGAATTAGTAGTCGCAGCAGCAGCAGCAGTAGTAATAATAATAGTAGTAGTAATAGTAGTAGTAGTAGTAGTAGTAGTAGTAGTAGTAGTAGTAGTAGTAGTAATGAAGTTGATAATGTTGATGTTGACGTCAACGATAACAAACTTCATTTTATCCTTTTTTTTTATAGGAATGTTGACCCTCTGTAGCCGGTGTTAATCCCCTGTAGGAAGGGCAACGCGAGTTATGCAACTTGCCCAAGGATGCAACGCACGAGGATACGTGCAGATTCGAACACCGCACCAGCCAGTCTCAAAGTGACTGCAGGCGAGCTCCCGGCCAATGGATAGCGCCCCGTTCGCGTTCTCTTTGATCGGATTGGCCAAAATTGCACTTACATAAAGAAGCAAAACATGAAAATGAAACCAAGAAATCGGACACTAAAGGTGCTTAAGAATGCTCACGCTCAAATTTACAACTGATCTACACAAACTGTTACCACTAACCAAATCACCAAAACACCAGTCTACCGTTTGTGGGCGATGCTGCCAATCAGCTAATCAGATGCTCTCTACTATATTTCTTCGGCATGCATGCCCCACTTCTAAAGTCTTACCCGAGCCTCACCCGACTTGGTCCAGCAACTGCATTGCCGAGGTCATTCACGCAGATGTGATTTGGAGAACTGCATTAACATTCCACAGTACCAAGTGCTTGGAACGTTTCCCTGCTCGTTAGGCCTTCATCAAGTTCCTAAAGAGAGGAAAGCAATGGTCTCTTGATGTGGTCTGGCTGGCTGTTAGTCTCATTCAAAATCCCATTACGCCATGCCGGGAACCGTTTATTGCGTGAGGCAATTAGCTAACGAAGGCATTGCAATGCTTGGCTAGTGAGGGAACAGCCAAGACGATAACACTGCCCGCCCTATGGAGATAGCGTTCACACTCATTCCGAGTGACACGACATAAACGGGTTAGCAAGATCTGAGGTTAAACAACTCTCCAGGCAACAACATGATGGAGAAGAACAGGACTCCATCTTGGTTGAAACATCAATGAATGAAGTATGACACGTGGGACTGTGTGAGCGAACAGTTAGAGTGCATGGCTTACAGTCGCTGGTGGCGACTGGGTGTGGCGTTCGAAGAAGCACGGATTCCAAAATTGTATCATTTAACATAGTGCTTAATTCATAATGCTTCTTCCCAGTTCAGAGTAAAACCGAATATCTACGAGGGTTGAGTTTGAAAAATGTAAAAATAAACTTTGGCCTGTTTATTTGCACTCTGGTTTCTTGCTTCTTTAAGAAAGCATTTGACAGAGTCTGGCATGCTGCGCTGTGGACCACAATGAGAAGCTACAACATCAGCTCCAAGATCATCAAAGTCATCGAACACCTCTATGACAGAGCGACCAGCGCAGTCCTGTTCAATGGTACCACAGGCGAATGGACAACATCAAAGAGTGGACAGGCTTGACCTTTGCTGACTCAGAGCGAGCCACAGAGGATAAAGATCGATGGAGGAAGATTGTCCGAAAGTCATCAGTGGTGCCTCAACAACCCATCCCAGGGATAAGAGACTGAACTGAACTGAACTGAACTGAACTGAGCTTCTCTCTTCTTAGGAGTTGAGGCGGTGTTGGAGTGATTTTTAGAGAAGCCCGATGACTAAGAGGTGAAGGTGTGTTGTAGAGGCACTCACGATTGAGTAAAAAGTTGCAATATGAAAGCTCTTTTCTGTGTTGTAGGGGAAGATATGCTCGAATGTTGGGCACGTTGTCAAATTCGTGAGGTTCAAGAGTCGTCATGGTCTTCTTGAAGGGCAAGACGGCGCATCAGTAGTGGCAGCATGGACAGCAGTGGTGGCAACAGTAGTGGCAGCAACATGAGCAGCAATAATGGCAGCAGCAATTGACAGTAGTGGCAGCAGCATGGGCAGCAGCAGCAGTAGCACTATCTGCAGCAATAGTGGCAGCGTGGGCAGCAATAGTGGCAGCAGCGTGGGCAGCAGCAGCAGCAGCACTATCTGCAGCAATAGTGGCAGCGTGGGCAGCAATAGTGGCAGCAGCATGGGCAGCAATAGTGGCAGCAGCGTGGACAGCAGCAGCAGCAGCAACAGAAGTGGCAGTATGGGCAGCAATAATGGCAGCAGCCGTGGGAAGCAGCAGCAGCATCAGCAACAGCAGTGGCAGCAATGGACAGCAGCAGCAGCAATGGGCAGTAGTAGTGGCAGCATGGGCAGCAGTAGTGGCAGCATGGGCAGCAGTAGTGGCAGCAGCAATAGGCAGCAGCAGCATCGGCAGCAGCAGCAGCAATGGGCAGTAGCAGTGGCAGCATGTGCAGCAGTAGTGGCAGCAGCAATAGTGGCAGCAGCAGCAGCAAGAGTAGCAGTAGTGGCAGCATGGGTAGCAGTGGTGGTATGCAGCAGTGGCAGCAGCATGGACAGCAGTAGCAGTATAGGGAGCGGAGGTACATAGTACCAATGCAAAGAAACTTACTTCAGCAGACTGTGACTACTTCTTTCTACCAGTCGGAAACTTGCATACAGAATGGAGCCAGCAGGTCTCTGAGGATAGGGAATTGAGGGTGAGTGAGGACAATAGCAAAAAAATCCAGTCTTTTTCCCCTCACTCCTTTGATAAGACTAAGATGTACCAAGTAAGAACAAGCTAAACTTCACCATTAACTATGGCTTGCCTTGTTTGCTCGTCCTATACCTCCACATTTCTCTAATCCCCATGTCATCCTCAATCTTATACTCTACCTCATTCTCCACTTCACTTCTCACTCTGTTCCCTCTCTCATTCCCCACGAATCCCCCATCTCATCCCCCTCCTACTCCATCTCATCCTCCTCCTACCCAAACCCATCCCCTCATACCCCGCATTACAGCATTGTGCCAATAATAGCTCGTTCTGATATTATGTTTTTCTCCGCATTTTACAGAAATCATTCAGATGTCAAAATTTGTTTAATTTCAACACAAACATGTTATTTTATCAAATAAACGCTTGTTTATTGCCTCAAAAAGCGTAATTAATGAGTTTTGTGCAAACTAGTCTTAGAACTACTGTCAGGGAAGGGAGCAGAGTGCTATCCCACAAGCCTCTCGTGTGACCTCCTTATGAATATTCCGGACGGAATCCTTCCATCATGTGACATGAGCTGTGCTAGAGACTCTTTCGCAGGCAGGCGAAGTCCCCCACCTTATCCCTCACCTCACCATTCCCGACCCACCTCCCCACATAATCCCTCTCCTCAACCCCCACATCATCTCTAACTTCCACTTCCCCATCCACCTCATTCTTCGCTTCGTTCCCCGCATGAATGCTCACTTCATCCCTGAATATATGGTTGTAATGAGGTATCGAATTCAATCTTTTAAAAAACGTTATCTGTCTGTGGGTATAGCACTATTGCAAATTTACGCAGAAGATGATGCAACTGGGCGTTGGATATCACAAAACAAGAAAGAGTTAGATTAGTCACTCGACCCGCAAAGACAATAATGAATAAAAGTGTTTAAAGCATACATTTTCAACTGAAAAAAAACATTCCTTCTGAGCTACACGTACAGGTAAACAGATGAAGCATGCTGTGCTGCATGGTTAAAAAGGAAAAGTAAAAGATAAACAACTTTCCGAATCGGAAAGGTCGGCGTTAGTGGCTTCAATGTTTTCCTTGTTCAGTGCAGTGTATCTATTTCTTTACCGTTTCCAAATCGACATTTCACGCAAATCTGATATCCTGAGCGAATTTTTCCAGGGCTTCGGTCGCTCCACTAGAACTGACGTAGTTGTCCCACGTTTGTGCTATGAACCTATTCCAGCGTATTTCCTGTGGGTTGGAGCTAGGGATATGCCTAGTGTCTCCCTACGCCATTGTAAAAAGCAAATAACAAGGTAAGTCGAGACATGATCTGCTTCCACTCAAGCCAGCTTTAGTTTTCGTACTCAATGACCATACCTAGCCTACATAAGCTGATTACCCATAAAACCTCACTCATTCTTTCATTCATTCATTCATTCATTCATTCATTCATTCATTCATTCATTCATTCATTCATTCATTCATTCATTCATTCATTCATTCATTCATTCATTCATTCATTCATTCATTCATTCATTCATTCATTCATTTATTCATTCATTCATTCATTCATTCACTCACTCACTCACTCACTCATTCATTTATTCAATTGTTCATTCATTCTATTCGAACGTCTTATTTCGACGTGCATCTCTGCATGTGCTCTGCATCCTCCAGGGTCAAAGAAGGGTAAACATAAATGCGCAGTACACCTGACGTCCTCGTGACGGGAGTTGCCGCGAGAGCATGTTGGGGAGATAACCGCAACCTCTAAATAACTTGGCAGCGAAACGATCGTGGCGCGAAAACGTGTCTTGATAATACCTTGTACGATAAGCAAGAGTAGACCACGCTGAAACTGCCGAGGAGCAGCGAGAACGGGAGTGTGGAGGAGATATCGTGAACAAATTTTGGAAGTCCTATCTGAAGCGAAAGATTTTCCATTTTCTCTCCCCTCCCTGAACGTGCTCTGTGCTTACGAAAACTCCAAGGTGCGGTGAATTTCCATTAATATTCAGGCAGATAATAGACAAGGACTGTGCGAAGGCGATGTCTCGGAGTAATTGATCATTTCAGAGTCATGACAGCAGCAACCAAAGTCAAGCATAACGTAAAACACTTTCCCCCATGGACAATCATATACATTCAAGGTATAAATAAGGAATGTTGACTGACAGAAATTGTGCGGGCGACTGGCGCAATCATCTAGCGATCGACAGGAAGAAGAGAAGAAGACTGAAAGAAAGCGACTGATTGTCAAACAGAAAATTAAACGTGTCCGTATGTTGTCATGAATGTACACTTGATTTTAGGCTCACTTGTGATTATTGTTTGCTTTGAAAGGGTGTGTTTCGCTCTTGACGATGTTTCTGTAAGCTCCCTCCATTAGATTGCTCAGTGGGTCTCTGCAAATTTGATTGGAAAGGTAGCTCTGCACAAAGTGGGGATCTGCAAACTTGATTGGAAAGGTATCTCTGCACAATATGGGTCTCTGCAAACTTGATTGAAAAGGTATTTCTGCACAATGTGGGCCTCTGCAAACTTAATTTGAAAGGTATCTCTGCACAGTGTGGGTCTCTGCAAACTTGATTGAAAAGGTATCTCCGCACAATGTTCATGAAAGATATGCCAATTATCATGTGTGCATATACACCAAAAGACTGCTTGCTTAAGGCTCTGTACTAATGAGAACTTGATGTCAAATGTAGCAAAAATGTCGATTCTAATTAGCCTTCGAACCATTTTTTTCTTTGCATTCCCATCGTTCATCAGGCAAAAATCGAATCTGAATAACTTGAAAAGATATATGTTGTAACCTATGTGTGAAACAATTACGTCCGCTTGGTGAGATAAACTGTCACTTTGCTCCTGTGTTTACGATATCAATTCCACGCCCAACCCCAACACTCTATATATACTGGCAGAAAACCCGTCGACTGCTCAACATGAATACACATAAAGTTTACAGAAATATTCACGTTCCAGTCAATGAAAAGGGATTTTTCAAATTTCAGGAGTCATATTAAAAGTGAATACTCGGAAGCATTCTTGTGTTTCATTTGTGATTTTCTCCATTTCCTACATTTTCGAATATACCTGAACTTTGGCACACAGTTGCTCTGCTGCATTTACATCAATCTTCGTGATATTTGGTGTGCGTAATCTTTGCATACAATTTTTGTGTGTGTGTGCATGCGCCACTGAGCAGCCTTTGGGCAGGAAGTGCGCGCAGTACAAGTACATTATACATACATTATACATAATACTCTAGTGAACTGCAGAGAGAATTTCGTGAATTTATGGGATGGGGGGTGGGAGGAACATGACTATCTGCCACTGCACATTGGTTTTCAGCCATTTTCCTTGCGTGAATAAAATGTCCAGAAACGAACTTATTAGCAAAACAATACTCTTCTGTGATTCACATTGTCCTATATTTAAGTAGTAGTAATGAAAATTTGGGAACATAGCAACATAGTTTTTTTGTCAGAATTGAGGGCCAAAATGTAATAACTATACAAACAAAAATGTAGGATGTCTGCCTGTTGCCATGGTTACATATATTTTTGCATTTCATGTTGAAAATACATCATACGTTATGGATTACTCATGGTGATAGTCCAAAACAGCTTGAGATAAGTGTTTTACATTTTCATTGTTTTCACTAACACATAGTTCATAGGCTTAATCTTTAGACCAGAATGCTCCTTGTGGGTTAAGGGTGAGAAAAGCCTCACCGTATCTTCCTACGCGATTCGTAAAAGGTGAATAACTAGGGAAATCGAAACCTGACTTGCTCTTACTCAAACAAACTCAGGTGATTTCGCAACCAATGGCCTTACATAGCCCACATAGACTCATCAGTACCATGGCTTGGCTTCGCAAACGAAGGTCGTGGTAGGGGGACAGGGTCTGCAACGGCTGCAGGCTCGTTGGTGGCCGAAGAGGCCAATACGGGACCTGCACACCCTCCCACAGTGGCTGCATCTGAGGAGCTGGTCTGGAGCGGCTGGCGCTGACGCTTCACGGTTCTTTCTCCTCAACCTTTGGTACTCGAGTTTGGCTCTTCGGTTGTGTTCAAAGGACGAGGTAGCCGCATGGAATGTGTGTTTCCAGATCCCTCGGTCAGCAGCAAGCGATGACCAATCACGATGGTCGATGTGTCAGGCGCTGAGGGACCTCTTGAGGCAGTCTTTGTATTTTTTCTTCGGAGTCCCCACTCCTCGGTGGCCAGAGGACAGTTCGCCGTATAGCAGGATCTTGGTGAGACGTTGGTCCTCCATTCTGGATACATGCCCTGCCCAGCGCAGTGGTGCCCTCAGCAGCATGGCGTCAATGCTGTAAATCTCGGCCCGATCAAGGGCTGTGTTGCTGGTGACAAAAATCGATCCAGTGGAGGGCAAGGATGGAATGGAGGCAGCGCTAATGGAAGCGTTCGAGGAGTCGTAGGTGGCGACGGTGGAGAACCCACGATTCGGAGCCATGTAGGAGAGTACCACTCTCCACATAGACTGATAGGCCTAAAAATTCCGCCCTCATTCACCATAAACCAGGATGTGGGCTCAAAGGCTCGAGGGAAGTACATGGTGGTTCAAGTTTGAATTGGCATTGTCAGATGCCCACACAAAACTTCTCAGTGCCTCATTTGCTGAGGAAGAAGACAACAAAGCCGTACTAGTCTCTCGTTAATGTACAATTTTCCATACATATAGACGACAAAACAGTGTGCAGAAGAAAATGGCCGTAAAGCCTGTTCTTAATTAGCAAATACATTTTGGCTAATATTCACCAAGTCTTCGCAAATTACGTATTGGCAAACATTCGGCAAACATTCGGTAGGTATTGTGCCAAGTCTTGGCAAATATCTAGCTTCTTATTAGCCATTCTTGTTCACTAGAGACCTCGCCTACCGGCGAAAGTGTCTCTAGCCCAGTTGGCATCATGTAATGGAAGTTTTTCGTCTGAAGTATGCAAATGGAGGTCACACGAGAGGCTTGTGGGATAGCCGATCTGCTCCCTGACATACGCCGTTAAAGTAAATCTAAGACTATTTCGCACAAAACTCTTAACTTACTCTTGTTGAGGCAATAAACAGACGTTTATTCGATAAAATAAAATGTTTGTGTTGAAATGGAAACAAGTTTTGACATCTAAATGATCTCTGTAAAAAGTGGATGTCGCAAGCCGGACCAGCTCGTTTTACTGAAGGTCAAAGGTGTAGGGGAATTCACTATGATCCACTTGTGACACTGTCTCACAGTCATTCCATCAACATACAAACACTAGATAGAAAGACGGTGAGGTCATAGGTCAAATTGTCAAAATGTTTTAATTACCATGCCAGGGTGATGGAGGAATGAATCAACGTTAATGCGAGGGATAAATCAAGCAGAAGCAACAATACTCATTATCATAATCATACTCATGTAAGAGAACGAATGGCCCGCCAGCCGATCAAAAGTAACTGATCTGACAGTCCTTCACTCTTGTCTCGGCTGCTGCTCTTGAACGAGCTGCGTGTCAATCGTGGTTCAACCGCTTAGACGTCACGAGGGCCCCTGCCCTTGGGAATCTTCGTGGTAGTGGTTCTTGATGCACTGGAGGGAAGAGAAGGGGGTAAGGAGGAAGGGAAAGGGGAAACAATTGTATTCGATCACAAGCACAACCATAGCAAACCAATTTGTATTCTTTCAAAGAGGCTTCTGCCTTTTCTCTCAGTCGTCGATATTCGTTCTGTACGGACGGCTTCGGGCGTTGCAAGCGTGACTTTACTCGGAGATGGACATGGGCGTTGCAAGCGTGTCTTCACTCGGAGATGGACACGAGCGTCTCAAGCTTGTCTTCACTCGGAGATGGACACAGGCGTTGCAAGCTTGTCTTCACTTGGAGATGGACAC
>JAWQFJ010016691.1:37500-45000 GCA_034096865.1 Theodoxus fluviatilis | reverse complement strand
TTGTCCTTCGTTTGCATCGTCAATTTCTTTTTCTTTTCTTTTTATAGTATGATTTCCACTTGTGTTTGCTTAAGCTTTGAGGAGTGAGCAGGTTGGTGGGTACTAATGGTTGTTCAATGGGTAGTTTAGTGTGCGTATGCATGCGCGCAAGGGTGTGTCTAGATATTTGTACTACTCCTCTCTGCACGCATGTGTGATTGCAGGCGTGAAGGCGGGGTGCGTGTGCTGTGCATGTGCACACGTGCTTCTACGTGTATTTGTATAACTTTACTCTTTTTTCAGCCCTTCAGAATACTTCGTCAGTTTGCAGCAAGCTTCCTTCTCCTTTCTGACGTCACTTGCGCCTCTCCTCCTCCTCCTCCTCCTCCTCTTCCTCCTCCTCCTCCTCTTCCTCCTCCTCCTCCCCCCACCCCCTCCCCCTTCTCCTCCTGTCCCCCCCCCCTCCTCCTCCTCCTCCTCCTCTTCCTCCTCCTCTTCCTCCCCCTCCTCCCCCTCCTCCTCCTACCCCCCATCCTCCTCCTCCTCCTCTTCCTCCTCTTCCTCGTCGTCCTCCTCCTCCTCCTCCTCCTCCTCCTCCTCCTCCTCCTCCTCCTCCTTCTCGTCCTCCTCCTTCTTCTTCCTTCTTCTTCCTTCGTCTTCTTGCTTCTTCTCCCTTCTTCATCCTTCTTCTTCGTCGTCGTCCATCATTTCCTTCATCTTCTCTTCCTCCTTCTCCTCCCCTCCTCTTGACTTATCAAGAGCTTTTTTTTCCATTTCTTCCACAGTATTTCATATGATATTTGAAGAAGATTTACAATACAGAGAAAATTGCATTTAGTTAGTTGTGTAAGCTAGGCCTCTGCTCTTCTGCAGGAAAAGTGGTATTCGATTTCTAGACACCAAGACAGTCCTAAACAAACAAACTAGAAAACAAGTGTTTATTCTATCCAATGACTGGATATCTGCCAAAACCACAAAGAAAACAAGCCAGCCTCCATGGAGGAGCGGAGAAGATATCTACACCGTCTACAACGACCTCGAAATTTCATTGGCGCGGTTTCTTGTGCGGTTCTGCCAGCCAGGTTAATGTGTCAAGGACAGACCCTCAGCCTCGTAATGGCAGAGGCTGAGTCACTCCAGCGGAGGCCTGGCCATTACTGTGGACACCCCAGTAATCCCTCGGACACAAACTTTCGGCTACAAAACAGGCCCAGGTGTCACCATCATCGCAGCTGCCAAGGCTAACACCCACAACTCGAAGGACGGTGAACGAACTGAACAAACATAGGAACATGAGTCGAATTTCAAGAAAGTCTAATACTCTATTTTAGTTGCTGATAAGGGTACATTTATTAAGTTAACGTCTTCTGCTAATTTTGTGCGTTGGTCTCAGCAGTTTTCTCGTGACGTTTGTAGCGTATCTCCAAACTCATTGTGAACGCTGTTTTTGCAGTAGTTTTCTTTTTGGATTTTGCTCGGTAGTTTTGCAGTGCTTGACCAGTAATATTGCCATACATTTATTCTCTCCAGGTTATAAAGTCAGCCCAGTATGGGTTAGGGTGTAAGATTTAACCTATCGCGTTTTCCCGCGCACTTCGTAAGAGGCAAATAAATAGAAAAATTGAGACTGAAATCCCTTGTACTCCAACAAGCTCTTGTGATATTTGTGATCAATGGCCTTACATAGACTTTAAAGGCTAATAGACCATAAACCTTCATCATCATCATCAGCAGCAGCAGCAGCAGCAGCACCACCACCACCACCACCAACAACCACCACCACCAACAACCACCAACTACCCACCACCACCCACCCACCCACCCACCCACCCACCAACCACCACCACCCATCACCACCCATCCACCATCCACCACCCACCCACCCACCCACCCACCAACCACCACCACCCATCCACCATCCACCATCCACGCGCCACTCACCCACCACCACCCACCACCACCATCATCATCATCATCATCACCATCATCACCACCGTCGTCGTCGTTTAATAATCACCGTTGTCGTCGTCGTCGTCTAGTTTTCCACCCGAACACGTTGACTGCAATACATCTGCTTACAGTGAAAAGCAAAACGTCAATCATTCTCACTTTTTATCTTTATCACGGTTCATGTCCTTTCCATTGTGTCTTGGTAATAATGACGACGACGACGACGACGACGACGACGACGACGATAATGTCGAATGGTCAATATACAACACAACTTTATTTAGTATTTTCAATTTCCCCCCGCCATGAAATAGTAGTTTCAGTGCCGAGGTTTTGTTGCACTTTCTCAGTCAGAGTCATGCGCACTGGCCACAATGACAGCTCGCTCTCACGCAACCTTCACCCGTGTGTCACGTGCACTGCGTCCAAGTGCTGTCTGACCGTTGGTCTTCTCACGCTGGTCCCAGCTCCCAGTTTTCGTGCGACAGAGCATTTCCTTTCTTCAGTAACTTAGAACCCTAAGCCATCTGTTGGGGGAGTGGGCTTCAAGACAGGCCTCTTCATCACCGCCATCGAGATGAGCTCCAAGTCCATCCGTCTCGCTCAGGCGTGGCGCACGAGGGTGATTACGACTGTCCGAACTTTTTCGTCCGCGAGTGCAACCATGTTTGGACAGAGTTCACCGTCTCTTCATCCATCACGTCGACGGTAGCAATTTTTTGGCAATAAGTTCCTGACCGTTGCTTGGCTGCCTCATTATTTCGCGACGCACGTCGTGGAAGGAAAAGCGTAATGGTTGGTGCGTAGCTGCGGCCACGCGTGCCCGACGGTGTTTGTCCAGTTGGGCACTGGGCCGTGAACTCCGTGTTGACCAGTCCCAGCTTCTGCTCGAGCCGTTGTACTCAGGCGCCTCCGGTTCATGCAGAGGTCGGTGATTCACCGTAATCCCTGACCACGAGTAATTTTTTTTAATAGCACGCACCTGTTGCTTATATATCTGTAGTGTTTGGACATGCTGAGGCCGTGTCGTAAGCTGCTGTGTTTGACAGAGAGAATTTAACCATAACATGTTCATACGCATTTTTGTCGGCAGTGAGCTCCGAAATGTGAGGAATTGACAGTTCAGCACCTAGTACTGCTAACCTGAACATGTCAAACTACCAGCATATCATCTCAGTTCTTCGAAGGAACCCCTGGTGCGTTGGAGTGAAGAATAGAACCACTGCATTTCCCTATGGAATATGTAGAAGGCAAATAACTACGAAATTAGAGACTTGACTTGCTCTTACTGTCACCAGCTCGAGCGATATTCGTGATGAATAGCCTTGTATAGCAAAAGCTGTAGAAGTAGTAGTAGTAGTAGTAGTAGTAGCAGCAGTAGTAGTATTAGCAGCAGCAGTAGTAGTAGTAGTAGTAGTAGTAGCAGTAGTAGTAGTAGTAGTAGTAGTAGTAGTAGTAGCAGCAGCAGCAGCGGTAGTAGTAGTAGTAGCAGCAGCAGCAGCAGCGGCAGTAGATGTGGAAGTAGTAGTAGTGGTGGTGGTGGTAGTTATAGTAGTAGTAGTAGCAGTAGTAGTAGTAGCAGTAGTAGTAATAGTAGTAGTAACAGTAGTAGTAGCAGTAGCAGTAGTAGAAGTAGTAGTAGCAGTAGCAGCAGTAGTAGTAGCCGTAGCAGTATCATTTGTAGCATTAGCATTAGCAGCAGGAGCAGCAGCAGCAGTAGTAGTACTAGTAACAGCAGCAGCAGCAGCAGCAATTGCAGTAATAGTGGTAGTAGTAGTAGTGGCAGTAGCAGCAGCACTAGTAGTAGTGGTGGTGGTGGTGGTAGTAGTAGTAGTAATGGAGGTGGTGGTGGTGGTGGTGATGGTTGTGGTGGTGGTGGTGGTGGTGGTGGTGGTAGCGGTAGTGGTAGTAGCAGCAGTAGTAGTAGCAGAAACTTCCAATCATGTCAGCGCCTTGAGCGTGACCATTCTGTTTGGGAAAGCCGACAAAATTGTATCGTAAGATTGGAAGTGTTTGACAAGTTGTGTACCTTTACTTTTTAATCTTACGTCAGACTTCCCGAGATTTTTTTTCTGCTCCATCCACTCGCCAACAACCATTCAGCTGTTTAGAAGTTATTCTGGTAATCTTAGTGAAACAAGTCTATCATCAGCCTGTGGAGATTTTCACAGCTATAATTGTTACGTATGTTAACATGCCAATAACTTATGAAGGTTAATTAAGACTAATATAGTTATTTGAGAACTGTCTCAACTGCCTTGCTTATTAACACGGCCTCTCTCTTGCTGGCTTGCTTTTGGTGGAAAATAGTAAACTTTTCAAAATGTGAGAACAGCATATTGCCGCTGAAACTGAGATTAGTTTGAGATAGGATCAAAGCCATGCAGTTAGCTGTACATGCTCTACACGAACACTGTAAAGTGTCTACTGCAGTCTTATTTGCTGTCTGAAGAGGCAATGTATAAATCTGTCGCAATTATGGTAAACAAACGACAGCAATGTTCAAGAAACACGGGCCTTTGCTGAGAAATATAATGTTTATTTAGAAACAATTATAAGCTAAAATAGGTCTGCAATGAGTCAATGCGTCCATTGACATAGGAGAATATCAGCACACATCCAGCAATAAAATACATTGAAATAAAGAAAAACCTTTCGTGCATTTTGTACCATATAAATAATGCAAAAAGACGAGTTTTTAGAAAGAAAGAATAAATTGCAGCGAAATTTCAGAGTTTAAAATAAAAAAAACATGAACATGCATTTTCTTTAAATATGTACAAATATTTGATATTCTGCAAGTAGATACTTTCAAGGTTGGAGTTAAAACGCGGCTGACATTGATAAAATCGTTGTCATGGAATAGAGAAGAAAAGGCCACAACATTTGGTAGAAGTATATCCCTATGATCCATGTCATCGATTAACAGGATAAGAGTGGAAAAATATAAAACTTGCATTCAGTGCAGTATTTACAACAAGTGGAAATCCTTGACATGATCATATAGAAGAGGAAAAAAGTGTATATAGTGACAGGTAATAAAATATAGGCATGGCATTAGTATGTCTTCCTTTTGCCACGGGATACGGAAGACGAGAAAGCAATGTTTGGCGGAATGGACACGGAGAAAGGTTCTGCCTCTAGAAAAGACCAGCTTTCTTCTTGGCATCCACCTGTTTCCACTTCGGCAAAGCATCAAACTTCTCTCTGGACATCCCGAACACCTCATCGAAGTCTTTGTCTGACAGGTGTCTCTGTAAAACCAAAGAGGACAACTCGCCAATATACATGTACGTTGCGGTCTTTGCTCTTGATGTCTTTACAAAACGATATACCCACGTGGTGCCTGAACTGACTGATGAAATAGGCTGGGGATTGTGTCCCTCAAACAGTAAGTTCCCAGGTCAAGAAACCAGAATGTATGACATCTGTGACCAAAGAGCATTTGGCGTTGACCATAATTTGCTTTTGATGATGGTGGTGGTGATGGTAGAGGTAATGGTGGTGGGGGTAGTAGTGGTGATTGTGGTGGTGGTGGTAGTGGTGATGGTACTAGTGGTGGTGGTGGTGGTAGAGGTGATGGTGGTGGTAGTGGTGATTGTGGTGGTGATAGTGGTGATGGTGACGGTGGTAGGGGTGATGGGGATGGTGGGGGTGGTAGTGGTGATGGTAGTGTGGTGGTTTTTATAGTAGCGGTGCTGGTGTTGATGGAGGTGGTGACACTAGTGGTATTGGCAGTGGTGGTAGTGGTAATAGTGATAGTGGGGATGGTGATGGTAGTTGTGGTAGTGGTGGTGGAGATGGTGGGGGTGGTAGTGGTGATGGTGATGGTAATGTTGTTGTTTTGATAGTGGTGATACTGGTGGTGATGGAGGTGGTGATACTGGTGATGAAGGTAGTGGTGATACTGGTGGTGATGGAGATGGCGGTACTGGTGTTGATGGAGGTGGCAATACTGGTGTTGATGGAGGTGGTGATACTGGTGTTGATGGAGGTGGTGATACTGGTGTTGATGGTAGTTATGGTAGTGGTGTTGATGGGGATGGTGATACTGGTGTTGATGGAGGTGTGGATACTGGTGTTGATGGAGGTGGTTATACTGGTGTTGATGGAGGTGGTGATACTGGTGTTGATGGAGGTGTGGATACTGGTGTTGATAGAGGTGGTGATACTGGTGTTGATGGTAGTGGTGGTAGTGGTGTCAGAGTTGTCGTATTTAAGTGTCTACGTGCGTGACTATTTCATATTCTGTTCACCATTCAACATGCGCAGTGACTGTTTTGTTTTCATCCATACAACCTCATCAGTTTTCCCGTTATCTCCAGTTCACCTTCCCCATATTCCTGTGTTGGTTATTTTTTTTTATTAAAACCCCTTGTCGGTTACATTCATCTCTGCAATAGTGTCTCCGGCCACTAAAACAGTACTTCGCTTACTGTGTAGACTCATGGCGAAGACGAAGAACGGAAATGACATTTGACCTCATTCGACCTTACCTCACGACGAGAGGGGTCCACGCCGACAGGTGGCAGTTTGTTCCTCAGCTCCTTCAGGCTGTAGGCTTTGTTGTAGTTGTTCAGCTCCTGTGCAACAAGGACGTATCACAGAGCTGCACAGAGAAACTGTGGTGTTTTCCAGATTTATCTGCAGCATCACTTGAGAGGACTGCCATGTCTCGATACAAAAATAGAGCTGATTTGTACCAGAAAGTATTTAACTGTTGGAAGCTTTAAAGACTGATACAGAGATGGTTTACTCAAGTATTTTTTCCCCGTTTTCTATTACTGATTATGAATGGACGCAATACCAGGAGTCACAACGACCCTCCCAGGAAGTTCTCAAAAGTTTGTTTGTTTGCAGAACTCTGACTCTTTGAGCAAAAACTTGAAATATCAATAGTTTTCTCTGTTAATTTCCACGTAAAGACATATACTTTTTAAAACAAAGGTAGTAGTAGCAAAGAGGAAAACTATACAAAACGCCATTATCCCTCACCTCTTGCACCTCAGTCACCCCGGCGTTGGCCTCTCCCAGTTCCCTTTTTATTTCTTCGTACGTCTTCCCGTGCTGCAAGAGCGCAACAACATGCTTAGTTACAGGCATCATCGGCGGCAGAGGCCGAAAGAAATGGGTAAGACGCCACGAAACAGACGTGAACAGCGAGTGTAAGGAGTAAAAACGAGGATACGCGAGATCAGGAGTTGTGAAAAAGAAATTGAGGCAAAGGGCGCATGAGCAAATAAAAGGCAAGAAGTTAATTGACGTTTTCTGGTTGTGAGATATGTTTCGTAGGAGTGGATAAGAGAAACGCAGTTGTGCGTGTGAATGGAGGAACAACGCAGAATAGACGCCTGGGAGCGCTGGTTCTTAAATGAAGGGGATGATGAGAAAGAGACAGAGAGAGAGAGAGAGAGAGAGAGAGAGAGACAGAGACAGAGACAGAGACAGAGAGACAGAGAGACAGAGAGAGACAGAGACAGAGACAGAGACAGAGAGACAGAGAGACAGAGAGAGACAGAGAGATAGACAGAGAGAGAGAGAGACAGAGAGACAGAGAGACAGAGAGAGACA
>JAWQFJ010016691.1:17500-32500 GCA_034096865.1 Theodoxus fluviatilis | reverse complement strand
GAAGAGCAAATGTTGTAGGCTTGTCTCCATTACAACTGTGCTTCGTCTTCTAGTCGCGACCTGCCGGTGTCAACTCACCGTAGAACTATCTACAACAGCGGACTTTTACTACTTGTTTTTATCCGTGGATCATTCTTTAATTCATATCCTTTTTTTTCTCATTTCGATTTTTGTATCCGTTGTACCAAGGAGCAGTTAATCTTTGAAAGAAAAATTTTCGTCGCAGGAATAGCATTATGTCTTACTTCTAACTCAATGTCAGGTTTGTTTCCAGAAAGCTTTTTGCTGTTGGATTCCTAAAGTAAGGACACCATTATCCAGTCTATCACTGCCTTGACGATCCCAACCTTATCAGAAACATTTGTAAGGCTGTCACATTCGGGGCTACACCGGTCGGTTCCTGACTGGAAAGCCCAGGCGCTAATTAGGCGTGGCGATAGTGACGATCTCATTAGTCGTCCACGCCATCAACCAGGCGGCCGGCCACCGGTGCCCTGTCACACTCGCTTCCCGCCAAAATTGGATAACAACCCGGCAGCGCCCTTCGCTCGCTGATTAGGCACGTGACCGCGTACATCCGGGGCTGCACGAACTCGTCTGGGCGGGTGAACTGTCAGAGGGAATCCCCTAAGTGGCCCAACTTTGGCCCCTAACGGCAACCCAGGGGGCCAACAAGGGGTCGCATGGGAACCCTGGTCCCTTGCAGGTGCCGATAACATTTCTGGGAGAAGGGGGAAGGTAGGATAATGCAGCACCGGCCACAGTTTGGCTTCTGTCAAATTTACAGCCTTACAAGCGTTCTTGGTCTTCTGTGGCGTGAGGCATGGGGTACTAGCATCCTTGAGAAGATCGTATTTGCCTCGCTCCAAGTGGCTCGGGTATTATCGTATTAATCTATGTGTGGGGGTTCGCCTCGTCTCTTCCTATCACCAAGAGGAACTCAGCCTTATAAACGAGTGAACGAAAGTAGAGGGCGACAGGGTATTGATGTATTTTTCCCTACCTTCTTTTATCTTTCCCTATTTCCTTTCTTCCTTCCTTCCTCCTATTTCCTTTGTCTGTCTTCTTACCCGTCCTTCTTGTCTTTCTCCTTTCTTAATTTCATAGTTCATACGGTGTCATTCCACTTAACAAGGCTGTATTTATTATTCAGTCGGACAGGGGGTAAACAGATCCAAGACGCAAGTAGCTGACCATCAGACTGCAGGCAAATTTGAAATTATTTAACCAGCAAATATGTTTGCCTATCAAAGTTATTCTTTTGCGATGATCTGTGCCTGACCCCCCCCCCCCCCCCCCACACCCCCAAAATAAAATCACTCAAATTGTGATACTAAGAAGCACCTGGCAAAATTCGCCAAATTGTCATTTGCTACCAATAATATTGTGATCCTGCTTCACGAGCATCAGAACAAGCGCGTTTTAGTGCCAAATACAGGTCTTTGGAATTCCTTTAATGCACGTGATATTGAAACAACCAGTGGAACAACTGGCCAACGACTGCAATTCCTGATGAGCAGCAATTAAAGAGAAAGTCAAACATTCCAAAGTGAAAGATCGCCAGCCCTGGACAACAAAAGACGTATGCGAATATGGCGCACAGCAGCACCGACTGATTTGGACATAGCAAGGTCCGCCCTCTGAAAACATCTCGTCCTTCATTTCACAAGAGATTCCTGCACCTCCAGGGAATCTTTGTGGTCACGTGACCTGTTGTGGCAAAACCAGGGATTAATCACCGAGGCATTGTTGCTGTATGACTAAGAAAGTGTAGTAGGGGTCTACCCACGGTGAAATGAGTTTTTGGCAATTTCTGATTGATGAAATGATTACGTTTAAAAAAAGGAATTTTTACAAATCCACTTAGAAATAGATGCCAATTTTGTAATATCGAAAACTGTCAATTGCCCCCTTTAAAAAAATACACACATTACGTCAATGAAGTTGAAACCTTAGTGTCATTTTTCTTGAAGCGGTTTTTCTGGACCTACAGTCTTTGCTTAGTCATAATGTTTTCATTTTTCAAGATACTATAACAAATGCTGTATCAAACTAAAGGAGGTTTAATGAACTTTCCAACTGTGAGTGTTTTTCAATACCCTAAGAATTCGACCTAACCCTGGTTTTGCCAGAACAGGTCACAATTTTGCACTGCGCTCTCAGGTTACTATGGTCTCATTTCCGGTGCAACTATTGCCTTTGTCGAAATCAACCAACCATCATGCTGTCTGACAA
Source organism: Theodoxus fluviatilis (assembly GCA_034096865.1). Classification (NCBI taxonomy): domain Eukaryota; kingdom Metazoa; phylum Mollusca; class Gastropoda; order Cycloneritida; family Neritidae; genus Theodoxus; species Theodoxus fluviatilis. Next base: position 30,265 of record JAWQFJ010016691.1, on the reverse strand, counting down.
ATATAGAGCCACAGGGAAGAAAAAGAAAAACAGTCTCTCTCGTTCTGACCTAGTTCTTCCTCCCTCTCAGAGCTCACCTCCTGGCAAAAGTTGACGACCTCTTCCACTCGGAACTTGCCCGATGCGTTGGAGCACTGGAAGAGGCGGGGTGGCATATCCGTCGTGCTCTCCTGCAAGAAGACAGGAGGGTCTCGGGTGCGTGAAGCATGGGTGATACAAAACATCAGCTAAACGATAAGACGATTCTGAAACCAATGATTAAAGATGTATCCAGCATAATGGCGTAGAATTATTTTCTCAGGTGCCTAAAACGTTTACTTCAAATTACGTTATCTGCCGTTATCTCTAAAACGTCCGTCAAACTCCTCTGGCTCTTTGTAAAAACAGCATATTTTCTACAGCTCTTCTTTCGCTCCTTCTCCCCCTTATCTGAATCTCCCTGCTCCTGTTCCTGTTTCTCCTTATCCTATCTCGCAACTCCTCCTCGTCGTCGTCATCATCGTCACCATCATCTTCGCTATTGTCATCTTCATCGTGCCGTCGCCTTCGTTGTCGTCGTCGTCGTCATCATCGTCATCGTCGTCGTCCTCCTCCTCTCACTGCCCTATCTTCTCATCTCCTCGTTGCCATAGTCGACTCCTGCCAGAAAAAGAGGACGGAACGACTGACCTCAGGTCTGGGACCCGTGGCGTAGGGTTCCCGTCCCCCAAGCAAGTCCCAGAATTCCTCAGGCTCCTCCCCTTCCGTCAAATCGAAGCTGGGCCTGACCAATCAGAATACTTGTAGGTCACGTGGATTCTAATGGCCGTGTAAAGACATTTTACCAAACGAATTCTACCAAGGACATCCCATGTTTGAACTCGCTTTAGGGGTGCTGTTAGGTGATATCTCAGTTTTGCTTATTCGGTCACGAGAAAGAAAACGCTAATGAAATACGACGTGGTCATGATGCTCTGAAGTATAAATATTCTAACTCACTTAAGTTGAAAATGTGAAAACCTGCAGTGAAAAGAGACTAAAGAGGCTCCTCACGGTCCAAGCATCGCAGAGCGTTGCCCGAGTGTGGTGATGTACATGGGTATGCCGCCAGGGTGTGCACGTGTCTCTAGCAGTGGCGGTAGCAGTGGTGCTGCTGTAGCAATGATGGGGAGGCTACCGGTGGTGATGGTGGTGGTGATAGTGACGGTGATAATGGTGTTGGTGATGGCAAATATGGGTAAAGACCGTGGTAGTAGTAGTGGTGGTGTTCGTGGTGTTGACAATAGAGATGTGCTAGTAGTGATGGTGGTGATGGCGAGACACTGATGGTGGCATTGGTGATAATGGTGAGTGTGGAAATGGAAGTGGCGGTAGCAGTGATGGTTGAGGGAGTGATGGTGGTATTTGGTGATGATGGTGAGTGTGAAAGTGGTGGTGGTGATGACGGTAGTGGTGACGTTGGTGGTAGTAATGATGGTAATGGTGATTATAGTGAGTGTGGAAATTGTATAGGTGGTGGTAGTTGTGGTAATAGTGATGGTGGTAATGGTGACTATAGTGGGTGTGGAGGTGGTGGTGGTAGCGGCCGTGGTGGTAGCAGGACTAGTGATGTTTACAGTAGTGGTTGTAGTGATGGTGGTCGTGTATGTATCTGTCATTCACATATGCGTATTTGGACACTGTATGACCTGCATATACTTACTTTCCAGGACAGACATGCTCCAATATGTTTCCCGCAACCCTTCTCTCCTCTCCGCTGGAACCCTGAAACAGGGGTGTGCGTTACATGCAAATCACAGACCCACACAGACACACCCAGAGGCGCACACACAGACACAGACAGACAAACACACACACACACACACACACACGCACACACACACACACGCACGCGCGCGCGCACATACACATACACACACACGCATACACACACGCATACACACACGCACGCACACACATACACACACACACACACACACGAACACACGCATACACGCACAGACACACAAGCACACACACACACACACACACACACACGCGCGCGCGCGCATACACACACAGACACACACACACACACGCATACACACACACACATGCATACACACACGCATACACACACGCATACACACACGCATACACACACGCACGCACACACATACACACACACACACACACACACACGAACACACGCATACACACACAGACACACAAGCACACACACACACGCGCGCGCGCGCGCGCATACACACACACATACACACACAGACACACACACACACGCATACACACACACACACACACACACGCATACACACACGCATACACACAAACACACATACACACACACACGCATACACTCACACACACATACACACACACACACATACACTCACACACACACGCATACACTCACACACATACTCACACACAGACGCATACACACACACACACGCATACACACACACGCACACACACACACACACACACACACACACACACACACACACACACACATACACACACACACACACATACACACACACATACGCATACACACACACATACACACACACACACACACGCATACACACACACGCACACACAATCCCCCAACAAATATGTAAGAGAGATCCCTTGCAACCGATTAACTGTAATTAGTGTTTGCATTATTTTGTCATGATTTGCATTGACGCATTTGACATTTTTTCTATGTTTGGATAGACTATTTCTTTCTCGAACAGATAAAGATCGGATGCCGATTACCGCCAATTTATTTTGTATGATAATGCTAGAACAAGAAATATCGGTGATGCAAAACCAAAGTTTACGAGCAACGTAAACCTATTCACTGCCCATCAAAGCACTGAAGGGGGTGGGGGGTGGGGGTGGAGTGGGGGGTGGAGGTGGGGTGGGGGTTGGGGTGGGGGTGGGGTGGGGGGATACGTTTCATGAAACAAAAACAAAATAATGTCAGCTCGTTGCTAATACTACATGTATATATCACTCCTCTATATAAAGCATGATTTGAAAAGCTACTGAATTAAAAAAAACTATCTTTAGAATAGTTGCTTCAGCTGTGTCTATGTCCAAGTTGTGCCTTCTCACAGAGTTTCTATGCATAGGTATAAATTAGCAGCGATAATGTCAGCCAACAGAAATGTAGAGCGAAACAGGTATGCCATGTTCTCCTACTATCATCGCACTCAAACAGACAGACGGGCGGACAGACAACATTTATTCATCGTAAAACACATATTTATTTTTAAAACGCTATAAAGAGGAAATGTGTAACATGAGCATGAAAGAAGTACTGCTATTTTCAAGAAAAAGAATGGTAGGATACTGCACTGGGTTGCTATTGTAAAGCCCAGAACGAAACCAGCGAACGTAAAGTATCTGTAGAAACACACCAGAACATTTTATAATCTTTAAGTGACTGACACAAAGGTCAGGGGAAGAAGACTTTTTCTCACCTGCCCCAGCCAGCAGATGACCTGGACGTCTGTCTCCACCAAAAAGACGTCGTTGGAGTTGAGGGAGGCTGCCCTTGAAATGACCTGTGGACGAGGACACATTCCACGCTTACTTCAGTCAACATCCACAGCTTCTCCCCTTGTAACCAGCAATGCACTGGATGCAAGAGAAGGAAGACGAGGGAGAAGGTCTCAAAGAACATGCAACAGCACGCGGTGGAGGTCAAACATCTCAGGTCTCGTCTGCACGTTGTTAAAAGTAACTATGCATACGCAACGGCACCACTGTGTCCTCTGAGCACCTGTTGACTGTCACAGACACACTCAACATCCGGGCATCTCATGCCTAAGCAGAGAAGTAGGAAGCATCTGATTGGCTGTTGAGCTGCATCGTTCATTTCCATAAGAGCCTGATTGTATATAATCAATCGGAACTGATCGGTAGCAATTGCGAGATTCGTTTAGGCCAGAACATTTATAGGCCCTTTTGTATAAGGTTTTTCTGGATCAAATTGTCGCATTCTGCCCAGATTCAAAAGTCTTACATTTTTTCTCCTTTGTGTTCCACTAAAAAGGCCTCCAGACAGAAGCATGAGAGAAAAAGGTCGATAATGGACAGCTACAAGAGGAGAGTGTTGATCACACAGACTACACCGTAGACAAATTCACAAATGACAAAGACTTTGTTATCTTCTTTGCTCAAGTGCACTCCAGCCAGCGTAAAGAAGTTACATGATCGTAGCTTTGAAAAACCAGATGTATGTGTTGAATGATAGAACAAGTTTGTTTTGAAGATCTGTTAGCAGGAGTACATCGTTGCCATTCACACACACACACACACACACACACACACACACACACACACACACACACACACACACACACACACACACACACACACACACACACAGAGAGAGAGAGAGAGAGAGAGAGAGAGAGAGAGAGAGGTAGAGAGAGAGAGAGAGAGAGAGAGAGAGCAATTATGTTGTGTCTTGTCTCCATTTTCCTTTTCAGTGAACAAGCAAACTAGTCTTAATTTACTATTTGTAAAACTCATTCAGCAAAATCTGCCCGCCTCAAACCGACTCCACATCACAAGTCAACAATGCCACACTCACAGCTCGAGAAAAAACATGAATGTTTTTTACCTCAGCATAATCAAGCCTCCTGGCATGGAAAACATTTATGCAAGGAGTTTGGATGATTAATGTTCCAGTAAAGGCAGGCATCAGATTCGTAGCCCGATTTAGACTCCAGGCGACAGAACAAGCTTTCGGCATCCTGCCCTCTTACTCATTCCTCGGGATTAATTTGTCTGACGGGAGCTGATATCGTGAGATCTCACGTGATGACAGCCACGTAAGGGGTCAAATGTCAGGCGGTGCCAACCAAAATGGCGGACGGTAATGGGAGATGAGAACTAAGCGAGGTTGATGAGAGATGATTCATTACTCGGAAAACCTTGGAACCCGGGATGCTGCTGTGGTGTGCAACTGTAGAATTATGCCTCAGTCATGTCTTTATGGTGGTGCTGCAGGCTATGTAGTGTGCATTGATGCGATAGAGACTGGTATGACACCTTTGTTTAATTTTCTCTCGGACAAAATGTACGTCTGTGCGCTTTTCTGGTACACCCCTTCCATGTTTAGAAGGGAATTTATTTTTAGGAGCACTCTTAGAATTACTTTACCACAATACTTCTGTGCGTCCGGCTTAAGGTAATTTCAACAATTGTTCCGTATTTAACTTTCATCCAATCGCTTAACTCCATCGTCTTGTATGCCAATCTGATTAATTAATTGACTCGTAAAAGCATTATATGAACATCAATCGGAGCGTTTAGTACGACCAATCATATTAGCGCTTTCAAGATACTCACACAGTTTCCTGTTTAGGAACGAAATGCACCTAGTGAGGTCGAAATCCACAACGCATATTATAACACAAGCTCGGACATGAACCTTTAATGCAGAAAAGTTTGTGTCGGCGTGGCGTGTAAGGAGGGTCCCACATTTTCATTGCTGCTGTTGACATCGACTGTGAGTGTGTTACTTTGATAAAAATTACCTAGGTAACAGCATGAGCAGGGGATTTATTCCCAAACGATTGACTCACCTGTATGGCTCTTGTGTTGTAGTCGTTCGTTCCTCGAATGTGGAACAATTTGACGTCAGAGGGGGGTTCTTCATTGTTGATACCGCCCTGGTGGACGTAAAATGGTCCATGAAGTGATCGAAAATTGCAAATTATGTGACTTGATCCAGCAAAGGTACACACATTTGGATTTAAAGATTTTGAGTTATTAGTTGATATCTAAAAACATACAAACCTAGAGCCTTAAATTGATGCAATCGGATGAATAAAAACTTATTTATGTCGACTACCAGCAGGTAGTAATTTGTTAGGAAACGGCCGTTGAAACTGACAGAAGCAGTGAGTGTAAAAAGTCCTTAGCGACAGGGTCAAATGCGTTTGACAAAACCCACAGGGGGTATCAAGACAAGAGAGCAAAATGGCCGTGAGAAAATTTACAAATCTATCCTGACAGAGCAGACGTGTTCAGAAAGTCTTCGCTGTCCTTTCCTGAAAGTCTTTTTACGCTGCAGCTACAACCAGCCTATCCCCCCCCCCCCCCCCCCCCCTTGTCAGACTGGTTCCGTTTGCCTTCTGCCTGCCTGTTTTTTTGTCTGTGCATGGCTTGTCTGCCTTCCCAGCCTGCTCCAATCATTCATATGCGGCCCTCACATACGCTCTACGTCTTTTATTTAGAGTCAGAGCCCTCCCCTACTCCCTCCTTCCCGAGATGAATTACACGACTCTCCCAGAATCCTCTCCTCCGCTACCCTTCTCTCCTTATCTGAAAAACGACCCACAAATATCACGGAAACTAAACCAAAGGCAATTTAATTACCAGCGAACACATCTATTTAGCTTCCACACCACCATCGTCGTAACTGTCGTCTGTGCAGTTTGACACATTGCTGGTGGCCTGACGGCTACACCGGCGGCACGCCGCCCCAGATTTTACCGTTTGTCGCCCGTGAGCAATGCAACAAAACTCTCTTTTCGGACTACAGCGCTCGACATCCACTGCAAAATATGCGGAGTCGACAGTTTGGGAATATTATGTTTGTGCTCCCCAGAGTCGAGCCACGTGTGTTGACGACCGCCCGAAAAATAAAGGTCAAGAAAACATAATGGCCTACGTAAAACATTTGTATGAAAATGCAACTGATGACAAAACACGTATGTTTGGAATGCTTTTGCCCGCAGACACGCCTTCGCAAGAATACACGCAGGGTCGCAGACATGTGGTCAATTAAATGCATTTGCTTACTCGATTCCGTGCTTACTGGCTTGCTTTTTTCGTGTGTTCCCTCCCCTGCCTCCTCGCCGTTCTCTCACGCTGTCATTCACTTATTCGGCAACACACGAATCAACATTTGCACTCACTCACAGAATATCAAACACACACACATGCCAGTGCACATGCAATGCACGCGCGCAATTTAAGTATGCACCTACATTTGCACACATAAAAAGTATGGAGTTATTTTGAACCTCCGCTCACCAAACTTACCAGTAGCCCTTATAGCCAAGATTTGTTTTGATGATTCATCCATTATGAGCGCTAATTCAGATTTTGACACGGATGATATTGTTACACGCACTCAGAATTTCTTCTCCTTGGAGTCTGTAAATCTAAAATAAAATGTCCGCTCTTTTCTGATGACTTTGACGCAGTTTGATTTTAGCTACCCCCCACCCCCACCGCCCACCCCCACCCCCCACCCCCACCCCCCACCCCCACCCCCACCCTTTCCTCCCCCCAGGTTCATGTGCATGAACTTTAATTTTCTTTCATGAAGTAACGTTGCTTTCGTTTATAAATATAAATTTATTTCACTGTGGCCGAGTGGTTGGCGCTCTTGACCTGCTATGTCTTGCAGCTGGTGGGTGCAGGGTTCGAAGCTGCTCTGATTCTAGGGCAGCATCCTTGAGCAAGGTGCTTTACTCGCATTGCTTCTCCCCACCCAGGAGCGAGGTGCTTTACTCGCATTGCTTCTCCCCACCCAGGAGCGAGGTGCTTTACTCACATTGCTTCTCCCCACCCAGGAGTAAGATGGGTACCTGCGAGAGCAGAGCTGGAAAACTGTGAAAGCTAACTTTGGCGCGTTCATCCCCCAGCCTGGTTGCATTCTCCCCAGGGAATTGAGATGGTGTTGGGGTGATGGCCGCCATGGCTGCATTCTCCCCAGGGAAATGAGATGGTGTTGGGGTGATCAAATGAGGTAGCCAGACGAGCAGGGGATAAATGAGTGCGGTTTGAGCACCCATCAATGGGTGGAAAAGTTGCAATAGAAAAAAGAGCACCTTTACCTTTACCTTTACCATTCCAACACCATCTCACCTTCATAATATGCATGCAACCACACTGCCATAGTTAACTTCCACAATGTTCCACCTCATTTCTCATGCATACCCGGCTTTGCTCCTGGGTAAAGCAATGTGAGTCAAATGCCTTACTCAAGGATACAAGTCTATGAGCCGCGCAGCTGCGAACACTATGACCACAAACCGCAAGAGCAACTGCAATCTCCTGACCACATTTCCAGAGCCACATCATTTAAAAATGTTGACGGTCTGAAAATCCAACAACACTTGGGAGGTTCGTGAGTGGCCTCACTCCCACAGATCGAATACACTGAGACCTTGTGCTGGGAGCTAAGCAAGCATTCGCATGACGCTTTGCACCTTTCTGCCTATGTTCTTCGCCCTGGGGGCGCTTTCGTTGGGCGTGGGAGTGCCATTGTTGTCTGGAAGTTGACCTCGTCCTTGCAGGCAGAGGGGTTGGCGTGGAAACATTCTCCACAAACACAGGAAACCAGACCCGGTTAGAGACGGAATTCAGGGCTAAAGTTAGACTGGGATTCTGAGCTGAAATCCAAGCAGGCGAAAAAGTCGCCTGGAATTTTCAGGAACTGACCCCGTGTTACCAGGTTGCGAGCTAGCGGTTCTCGTTCGTTTGTTTGTTTGCAGTGAAAATCTGATTACCACGCGGAGACGTGGTCATGTGCCGAGTAAAGTGCAACACGTGACTGAGTTGGATGAGCTGAGTGCCCTCCCTTGCCCTCCTTCCCGTGTCGTCATGTAGCCTTCATTACTCTGCCATACCTCAGCTTACAACACCCTACCGCACTCTCTTGTGCCCTTACCTGCTTTGTCTTGTGCAGCCCTGCTCTGTTGTAACCTCTCCAGTTCTGCCGTGTCTGCTCTGTCCTGTTGTGCTCTATCATGCCTTTACCTTCCTTGTCCTGCCTTGCATTTCTCTGTTGTGCCCTTCTCCATCCTACCCTACGCTGTCCCAACCCAGCCCTTCCCATCCCACCCTACCCTACCCTACCCCACCCTACACTACTTAACACAACTCTACCCTACCCAACCTCACCCCCACCCCCCACCCCCACACCCCACCCCACCTCCCCCCACCCCACCCCACACTACCTTACCCTACCTTCTACTACCTCACTCTAACGTGCCCTATATTAATTCAAAGCTAATCTACCAAAACTCAGTCTAGCCTAATCCTACCCTACTCAGTCCTAGCCTAGTCTACTCCACTTAGCTTAACCAACAGTTTTCGTCAAGATTCTATAACATACTTAACTTTACATTTCCCATTCCCATCGTGCGATAAAATTACATCCATGCCAACAAACCACTTACCATCAGCTAAAACATCATTCAATAATAACAGGGGCCATGAAATCTACTTGTACCGTGCACCACATCTTAAAAGGTTACCAATCTGTACATAATAGTGTATTTCTCTAAGGCTGTGTGATTATTCTAATAAGTAGGAAGTATACGAGAAGGTCCTAACCATTACGTCTGAATTGCCGGGTGAAAAAAATCAATGCCAAAGGTCAAAGGATACTTGAGCTATGAGTAACTATTACAATAGTCCTGTAATGCACTCTATTCCATGAGTAAACACAGTGAGCACATTTGGCATCAGCAGACAACTATAAACATATGGAATTATATTAAAACATTTCTCATAGTATACAAGTCATGGATGTGACACACTGTGCACATCCTCCTGCCTGCAATGCGCGTATTAAGGAAGTGTATGTACAAGCTTATTAAAAGATTTATCCCCGTGGCACCATGACGAAATAGCCCAGTGAGAGAGAGAGATAGACTGATGTTTGTATTGTATACAGTACACAACAATTTAACATGCGGCCCACAGATAAACTCACCATTAGGATGATCATACGGCCCTTGAATATCTGCAGGAAGTGCTCGGGTTCTCTCCCCTGAACGACCCGAATCTGCGGAAAGATGAAAATGATTGAATACCTTTCGCAAATCGTCAACGTTTTCAGTTACTCGTAAAGCGTTTAAATTTATTCCATGTTTAATACATTAGCATAATGTTAAACTTCGATGAGTCAAACTTAAGTCTAACAGTCATGCACTCGAGTTTTGCTAAAAACAAGCACGCACAAGCAAACACACACACGCATTCACACATATGCACGCACGCACCCACACACGCACGCACACATACGCACACACACACACGCGCGCACGGATGCACACATGCACATACACACACACGCAAACGCAAACACACACGCATACAAACACACACACACACATTCACACACAGACACACACACGAACATACACACGAACACACACGCACGCACCCCCCCCCCCCTCCTCCTCCCCCCCCCCCCCCACACACACACACTTACACACACACACAGACACACGCACAAACACACACACACACACGCACACAAACACACACACACAAACACAAACACACACACAAACACACACACACACACACACACACACACACACACACACACACACACACAAACACACACACACAAACACACACAAACACACTTCCCCCCCAAACACACACACACACACACAAACGCACAGGCGCGCACACACACACACATACACACACATACACACGCACACAAACACATACACACACATATACACACACAAACACACACAAACACACACACAAACACAAACACACACACACACACACAAACAAACACACACACACACACACACACACACACACACACACACACACACACACACACTCTGCCGATGTTCACAGCTGATGTAAGCTTGCTGGAGACGTCGCCTTACCTGAACTCCTGCTCCACCCAACTCCTGGTTATCCAGCCTTTGAGCAAAGATGGCGGATGCTCCTTTCTCATCTGTGGTGCTCTTCGTGCCCTGAAGCAAACGTCCAAAAGACGCGGGATTTTTTGTATCAGCAGCTGATCAAGAAGACATGAAAGGCACTGATTTTATATAATAACTGTTCACTCATGTATCGGGCTGGAGCAGCTTTGCAACTTATTCCCTGATTAGTAAGCCACGACCAATTGTTTACCACTACCGATCCTGTTCTGGCTACGGACCAGCATTCCCTGGACACTTTGCGTTGTCGAGATAAACTACTGGAGGAGACCCCCGACAGTCCATGATGACAGGATTTAAGGTTGTCTGGAGCATATTTTTATACATCGTTCACAAAGATAGTTAGATCTCAGCCAGCTGCCATTGAAAATGTTTCCAGTTTACCCCCATTTACAAACACACACACACACATACTTGCACACGCACATGCACACACACACACACACACACACACACACACACACACACACACACACACACACACACACACACACATACACAGAAATAGAGAGAGAGGGGAGAGAGAGAGAGAGAGAGAGAGAGAGAGAGAGAGAGAGAGAGAGAGAGAGAGAGCATGTTTCTAAACATAATGTACAATTGCAGCAACATATTAACAGCTGCGATACAAATTCAATTCAATTGTGATCCACGTAACACGACAAATTGTGAAAAGCATCCATTAATTTTGCTTCGATTCAAAGTCTGGGAAAGTTTGAGTGGAGTAAGTACGGAATGGAAGAGGAGAAAGCTAGAAGCAAGGGTAAGAATATGACAAAACGACTGAAATAGTCAGTGACGTGCACAGATGCAAAATCAATATCTCGTAGTGAAACTATTCAAATGAAACTATTCATGCAAGCGACTTGTATAAAAAAAACATACAGTTTGCGATGAAAATAAATTTTCCAAATAGAGTGCACTGCATGTTTCTGGTAGCTACCTGCCAGAAGTAGATCAAGTAGCTCTCTCTGTTGCCAGTCTTGTAGGTGTACAGGACGATGTAGCAGTCCCCGGTGTAGAAGAGACCGTGCTTCTCTGCAGGCACCTCCACCAAGTCCTTGTTGGCCACGTGCCAGATCTGGAAGTCAGCCATCCACAGTCAGGAACGGCACAGCCAACGTTTCAGTCAAACAGAGCACGAATGGCCGATGCAGAACTGCTTACAGTTATGTGAATCTGGTCAATCCTGCGCTCAATCTTCTTCTTGAATGCTGATGGCGCGAAAACATACTTTTGAAATGGGACATTAACACATTAGCACGCCATAGTTTAATATTTAAAATGCACTCGACAATTGACAATTTTGACAATATATGAGGATACACACTGTCGTATTATGGTAATTATGTAGAATCAAAATTCAAACCAAACGAGACAAACAAAAGCATGGCGTCTTCGTATCTCAAGTCTAGATCCATAATAAGTTGCCAAACATCTTGACCATATGACATTCTATTAAGTCTCTATAACAAGCTTCCGCCCATTCATTTCAGAAACAAAAGGAAAGCGAATGCAAGCCCATGGGCACTGGACAAGGGAGAAAAGTATAGTGGAAGCCACTCTAAGTCCAAACCACTTAAAGGTACCATGCCGCTTAAGAACCCACTTTTCTAGTAGAATCGCAATGGCCTCGAAATCATAATTGTATTTAATGTTACGTTGCATACTCTTCGGTTACGGTATCCCCTCTAATGCAAACTCCATAAAAGGAGCCTTAACCCTCTGGATCTTCCATTCTCTCATTTTTCCCCCAAATCATGCCGTGCACAGGTTGCTTGTAAACATTTGTCGTTAATTTTATTCAATAAAAAAACTTATATCTACATGCCTGACAATTTTATACATAAAACTATAGATATACAAGAACAATGCAAAGCAGTTTTTAATGTCGTTTCATTGGGAACTAATTTAATGGGGATGGATGGAAGAGAGTTAAGTGGTTTTACCATCACTTGTCAGGCCGAGCCAATGTTCCTCACTTCTGGCCATGAAAAGCAACTTGCCACTTGCGCTGCATCCAGTTTAACGCAAAGAAGCAAAGAGCGCTGCCATGTCTTGTGTGAGT